>NNCF01126451.1:2055817-2099461 GCA_002313205.1 Laupala kohalensis
TTGTACACTACTGATAACATAAAAGGGCCCATTTATTTTTCTAAGTCCCACGCTCTGACCAGTTTTGAATCTGTTAGGTTTCAAACGGATCTCTCCTCTTGCTTTCACTTCGAGAGGGGAAGTTTCATTGGACCAATCGTAGGTCTATTTGAAACGGCGCTCATATTTGGAAGACATCGTGCGGCGGGTAAATCGTAACGAGATAAAATGTTTAATTACACCGTTATTAAAGAAATATTTTGTAGTTTTTTATTATACACATTTTGGACTNTAACAAAAATATTCTGTATATTCTTGACTTCAATAAACTTTACCATTCTCTATATTTAAACGACATCTCGAGATTCGTTTTCTCGACAGGTCTTCATAGGCAATGTAAAAGATATTAGACTTTCTATAAAAAACGTTTGCGTAATACTGTGATAAAATATAGGTTTTAAAAGAATTTGAATATAATTGTAAGATATCGTATGGAATTGGTATAATTCGAATCACAAATTACTTATAAATATTCCTATAATTTCTTATATTTATACAGTGAAGTAAAGAAATCAAATCTCATTGCCTACAAATGATGTGTATTGTCGAAAGTAATTTCACATAATTTGCGATTCTCTTAAGTTTTTCATATATGTGAAAAGGAATTAAATAAATATAGAAAACGTTTGTCTCAAATATGAACTAATAACACAAAAGTTTAATTCTCGAGTAATAAATAATATAAAACTACTTAAGGAACAAATAAATTACATCTTCTAGTGACATATTTATTCACGATATAACAATTTGGTAGAAATCGTGCAACCTAAAGAAATAATCAGAGATCAATAATATGAAAACCTCGTTTCAGATATGAATAAATAAAAAAGACAGATCCCTTTTATTTATTCCAATCAAATTGAAATGTATTAATTCATATTAATACCATAGGTTCTTTTCTTTATCTTTCTTCCTATTTCTTTCTTTCTTTCTTTCACTCTTTCTTTCTCTGTGGACGGAATGTGGACTGTTAAAACGAATGAAGAAATCAAAATTGTTTACAAATCACCAGATATTGTTAAAGAAATTAAGAGTAAAAGGTAGAAATTATTGAGACATTTTATACACATGCCAGAGGATGGAACGGCTAGGAATGTACTCTACGAGAAACCGGGTGGAAGAAGAAGAAGAAGAAGAAGAAGAAATGAAGGAAAAGCCAAAGTCTAGATGGCAAGGTGGCGTAGAGCATGATATAAGACATAGAAGAAAGAGGGCGGCAATTATTAAGGCAGTCAAGTCCTTTCTTCAGGACCGTCAAGAGACTACATGTCCATTTTTATTCCCAGAATATCCTTCCAAACTCTTTCATCTTATCACGATATGTTTCCTTGTCTCAGATCCTTGGGCTCTGTCGCTTTCACCCTTATACCTTGAAAATCTTCTATTCCTAATATACGAGTATTTCTATATTTTAATCTTTCTTTCTGCTAGATTTTCTTCGTTTAGTTAGTTTCTTCTTGAATCATATTTGATTTATTGAATCATATTCGTTTGCATTTTTCCCCTAATTCACTTGAAGATTTAATTCATACATTCGTACATTCTATTTGAGTGTTATTTATTATTCATGTATATTTTCCTGCCTTGATTACTCGCAAATATTATTTTAATTACTTCTCTGAACATTTCGCTACATCCACAGAAATATGCGAGGAATCATCTAAAAATGAACGTTCTTTTATTCGTTCATCCACTATGCAAATCTATATCCATTGACGGACTTGGTGAAATTCTATGAAGAAGGTTAGAAGAGTTCGTGCCACTTTATTTATAAAATTTACCCATCACTCACAAATCGTATCACATATATCGTGAAAGTCGTATACCATACCACAAGAGGAAGAATGAAAAATTTCAACACATGTACCGACGAGGAAGGCCCGATTTTATTGAATATTCTTTTTTCAGGCTTCAAAAATGTTTTATGATCTGTATGATTCAAATAAGTCTTAATTTTGTATCCTGCTCTTTATTTATTGTTTTTACAGCAAGCGAGTCAATGAGAATGTTCGCTATCAAAAAGTCAGGGTCGGACTGTTACTTGTAGATTTCAGCAAACAATTTTCTTCAGTTTGTGGAAGACGAATTTACGATGAACCCAAGAAAATTACTTTTTCAGCACTTATTAGTTATTTTCATACAAACATATGTTTAAGGGTTATGCTGTGTGAACTTTTCCGTGTTAACTCCATAAAATATAATGTTGCTAATATTTTCTCAAAAAAATCCAAAATGTACGTGAGCGAAGCCATGTGTATTCAGGTGTTATAAAACGTACAAGGTATTTCGCCACAAATATTACAATTCGATTAATATTGACTCAATAAAATGAATTTCAATATGTTCACTATTATATAAAGGATTCGGCATTCAATATGGGAACTTGGCATTATACATTAATATTCTTTTTAGAAAAAATGTAGTCATTCCGATTATTTTACGGAAAACAATCATGCGGGATGTGCTGACGTCCATGAGCTAACAATTTCCCCAAGATAATCGGTCAAGGAAAACGACAGTAAACCAAGTTCAAAAAGATGACCTCCGGCTGATCCGAATACTATGTTATTTCTTGTTCAGTTTCCGTAATTTATGTGTCATCGATATTAATGTTCATATTCCAGACGGCTTATTATGAATTGCGATTTCAGATAACCTCTGATTAGAAATGGCTCTGTTTATATCCCTCAGTTAGAGGTCAACAACCAACCTTTCCTCTAAACACGCGTCTGAATGCGAAATTAGGTCGCAAAAACACATTTCGAGTCAAGAATGATGTTTCATTTGTTTTAGATTCACTGCGAGAGAATTTAAGTATCTATTTCTGCAAAATATTTTCATTTCTATTTACTCAATACAGACAGACAGGTTATACATACCTTCGTTCATTGTACAATATATCGTTAAATTTGGAGTTATTGCTTTTAACAGAGTTCCCTGAAAATCAAATAAATTTCATATCAATTGAGATATACCTACCCGTACATATGAAAAGAATACAACAAAAAGTTGACAAATTTCACTGTAGATTACATAGTTATCATTTAATATTACTTTTCTTTGAGGAACTGTCATAAAAAATAAGGAATGCTTTTAAACAAAACTTATCTGTACTAATAATGCAAAGTTGAAATTTCTGGGAATTCTGTACATGTTAGATTACTGCATAGTTATGCTTAAAAATAAGAATGACATAATGAAAATAATTTGAATAAATTTTTGATCACGTGACGTTATTTTATGGAATGAAAAAAAGCTACTTCATAACCATTAAGAGCGTAAATAAAACAATTATTGAGACTCCATCAATTAACCTTGCCAAAGCAATAAAAATATGTAGGCTAAAACGCATAATTGTTTTATTTGTATTCAGGACGATAACGAGCGCCACTTACAATTTTTCAAGCGATTTAAAGGGTAGATGTAATTTACTTTTTTATTGGTTTAGTAAATAAATAAATAAATTTTATTGTCAAAAAACAGTACAAACTGCGTATGACCACGTGGAGGGAAAAAAAACTAATTTACTCTCCGGAAGCAAGCAAGGGACCATCCCATCAATTCCGATCAAGGGCCCTAAGGCAGAGGCGGATTCAAAAAATTCAGCAAAAATTCCTAGATAAGATAAAAAGTTAGCTGCGAGTTATAATACTAATAGAATGTCAATATGTTTGTAATTTTAAGCAAAAAATTACATGTAAGTTATTATCGAACTATAGATTATTCTGAGTATAGTGCTTAAAGTACTGAGTCAACTCAAATTTTTAAGAAACATAACACACTAGTTTTATTCTTTTTAGGGTAATCCTCCTTGTATCCACCACCTACCACTCCTAGAATCACTAACTGTTCCTATTACTAACTACTCCTAGTAACTCCTCCATGTCGGTCAAGTTGTTGGTAACCGGCCCGCCTACTTACCAGTCCCTACCACCCACCTCCTTCCTAGTATCGACCCATATAGATAAACCTCAATAGGACACTACATTACTAATACTACAAGAAAAAAACGCTAGACCGAATCTCGTGACAAAGCTCCGATGATGCAGTAGTTGTAGTCAAATCGAAATAATCTATACTAGTAACAGCGATTTTTTTGAATCGCCTGCGACATAGAAATTGGAAAAAATAGTCAATGAAATTACTTGAAATTTCAAAAGACTCTTTTAAAGGATTATTGCAACTAAAATACGAAGTATGGTTAATATTAATGAATTACAAGAGTAGAAAAACAATTAACTGCTAACTGTGAAGCTTACTAATGTGTCTGCATGAGTTCAACAGCGTTACGAGAGGCGGACAACCACTGAACGTATTTACCAAATAACCGAGTCGTTATAGATGTAGAATTATATAAAGGTCTTTAAGAACCATGTTTTGAAATACATAACCTAAAAGGGAAACACAAATAAAAGAATTCAGAGGTGTTAACTACATGCTTCGTTTATTAAGCTTTCAGTGTAAATTGTGTTTTCCTTCTGTCAGGTTTTGAAAATAATTCATAATTTTGTACTTATAACCCTACAATATTGAAAACACTGTGTATTTTTGTTTTTAGTTGTATGTAATTTTTGAAATAAACGAGTGAAAATTTATTTTCACGAAAGTAGAGAAATATGGAAACTAACATGAATTTATAATGTTACATAACAACAGCGGGTAACGCAGGGAAAAATGTACTACAAAAATACACTCCTGATAACAGATGTTTTAGTACAAGGATGTAGAGTAATGATTGTTTTAAGTTTCTTTCTACATTCCGAGTAACACCGGATAGTTCTGCTACTTCATATAAAGTAACAAGTAGACTCATTACCTCAAAAGAAACACGTCATATTTATATTCAGTGGTTCTTACGACAGTGAGCGCTTTTTATTCTTTCAATCCATCTTCTTCGTATATTTAAAAAATGAAATTTCGTCAATACGAACTACCTGTTTCCGATATCATATTTAAGGTGGGATCAGCACTCCAAGATAGTCACATCACGGAGATATATCATTGTATTCTTTATTATTATTATTATTATTATTATTCTTTTTTGTTTTAAAACAACAATATGGTTTATATATGGTTACAATATGGTTTTAAAACACAACATGGTTTGGTTTTCAGTAATACGAATAATAACGAAGAAAAAACATGATTAAATTTGTATCTAACAGTAATAATATATCAAAAATAATATTCAGGAACTCAGTTGACTCGTTTGAAATGCACAAGAGTGTGTAAGTACATGGCGGTCGTGTGCAACAGTTTGGTGATTTATGCATCTCGCCTCGGAAAAAGTAGAATAGCTTTCCCAAATGTCCGGTGACCTACAGATAAAAGTGATGTAAAAATACTACAAATCGAATTTACTACAAATCAAAGAAAACTTCCTTCACTTTCGTGATTTAAAACTGGGTCTTATTTTGTAAATAAGTGTTTTCTCCATAAGACGCAATGTTGTTTAGCATCAGTTATAATTGCAAGTATTTCTTTGAAATGGCCGGTGAGGTATGTTTTTCAACTAGAAATCACAATAAGTACATAGTACTCTGTATATTTACTCCAATTTTAGATATTTTAGTGATTTAATTCTACCAATGCTACTACCTTAAAACAGAACATATAAGAAACCGTAGTGGTTCAGGATAAATATATCCCAAACAGTAGGGATGTGTCGAATTCGATTCTTTATACCTCTCGATATCAAGTATTGCGAAATTTTGATTATCGATGTTTTTCAGTTATGTCTCTCGATTCGTTTCGAAGTCCAAGAATAAAAAATTATAATATAAAATAATAAATTTTGCGACAAAAATGCAGTTACAAATTACGTGTTATTACGTGGAGAAAAATAAATTAATTTATCCATCCCATCAATTCCGATCAAGGGGTCTTTAGCAGTGGCGAATTTAATAAATACATACTCGTTTCACTAGATTTTGTTCTACTTTTAACATTTCGTGTGTTTGAGGAATATTTAAAATAAATCTCTACTTATAATCAAGAAAATAAATTCACATATTGTTCGTGATACTGTTACACCCACTTGTTACTACAAATTAATTATTTTAGTAGTAAGAACTAGATAAACGAATGTTGGAATAAATGTTGGATAATTATAAAAGGGCTACGTATTTTAATTTTGTATTTTAACGAATTGAATAAAATCAATGGTAGATAGACATATAGAATCAATGAATTTCAAACGACATAAATTTGAACATCAAAAATAAAAAATCATGCTCATGACAAAATAATCCTAATTTTCTCGTAGTAATAAGAATGTAGATAGAATACAAAAATTTGGTTTTCAGTGATTGGAAGCGAATTTAGAATCGAAATTCGACCTAAGAAATGTTGAATTGAGATCGGGATTGATACATTTTGGATTCAGTACATCACTAACAAACAGCTATTTCCCAGAATTTAAGAGTGAAGCTCATGCTCTTATATGATCATCGATATAGTATCAACATGTTTGTGTGTAACATTCTTTTTTAAATATTTGTTTCTATCACAAGTAGTAAAACTATATTTTGAGATTCAAAAATGAATAATTTCTCTATCACATCAGATAAGTCAAAATAATAGTATTCCTCTACGTGTGGATAACATGGATAGTATGGGTCAAAAGATGTTCTAATAGAACAAACATTTAAGTACATTCATCAACGAAAACTAATTCTAAGATAATAATTCTCGTATTCGACACATTAACAACTTAAGAAAATTTGACATTTCGGGTTATCACTCAAATAAGATTTTACCATTACACAGTAGGTGTAAATTACACAGTCTTGTATTGCTTTACCAACTATTATGCACGAACGGTCCTTCGTATTTATTTGAACATTTTAACTTTTAAGCCCTTTACGCTTTTAAGAGTCAAATCATCTTTCAATACCCAAACATAAGCAAGGTTTTTATAATAATTCTTTCACAGTAGGACTAGCTAGGTGCAATCTTCTCCGTATTACTATCAGGAACAATTCTTCAATACTCTCTTTTAAGATACAGGTTCGTAACATATGTGTCTCGGAATCTCTCCTAAAGTAGCTAGTTTGTCCAGGAAAAGATTATGATAGAAATTCAAGAAAACTCTCGTGATACAATAACTAATTTGTTGTCATTTTTAATTACATAAAGTATTGATTTTTCTTTATTATGTAGTACACATTTTAAATATTGTATTAATTATAATTTCATTTTAATATTTACAATATGGATTATAACTATTAAATATTTATTATGCTCTATTATATAACTATTAATAATTATATAATCTATTTGGTTAGACCTAACATTAAATTGTAATTTAATACAAATATAAAAGTTATATTTGTTATATTACTACTGCACTATAATAAATTTAAATATAATTAATGTTATTATAAAAATTTATGAAAGTGATTTGATAATTTAAGATTATATATTATTAATTTTACGATTTAATATTATGAAAATTATGGAAATTTGATGTCATAAATTTTTAAGCTGTAATTTTGTAATTTAAAATATTATGTATAATTCTTCGCGATCTGTTGTAATATGTCTTCTAATTAATGTATTTTTCATTATCATGTATCACACGTTGTAGTAAATTATTTAATATTTGTTCGACCTTCAGTCGTCATTCTGGGTTTTTCTCAAAGGTTAATGCTGGGATGATCCCTAGTTGGACACCCCAGAGAAGACTATTTCTCCTATTTTTGGGGTACAATTTGTGTACATATTCATGAATGCATATATTTATGCATTGTTATTATATATTTATTGACGGTGGTAAAGCAGAAGAGCAGGCCAGATGGTTGGAACCTAACCACAAAATAAACCACTTTATTATCATTATTATTAATAGTATTAACCAGAAAATGAATTTCTTTAAACCATATAGATTGCAGTATAGAGTGAAGAACAGTTGAAGGAGATCCCGAGGTTTCCCCTCCCCCCACCAAAAAAAAAGAAAGCACATCCCAGGAATATCTGATAACTGTTTGCTCACAAACCATCTCCTTTCGCTCACCAGCTGTCGAGGACCAAATATCGTACGCTGTTCACTTCCGCGCTGTCAGTTACATGAGCTTATCTTAAGTGATATCGTATCTTATGCGAATCTAAGTTTTCATTTACTAATATCATCTAGCAATTATCTTGACCAGTTCAGACAGCAGTGCCGCGCTAGTGCGTCCTATTTCGCGTTAACATTATTTAAGCGAGTGTCTAATATTTTAAAAAGAATTAGAAACTGCAGTAAAACTACACAACTAACAATGCCGACAATTACCAATCCGCTTGTCCCAACCTGGGGTAAGCGGTTGCAGCAAGTACGGTAACAGCACACAATCTTAGCCCGCAGCACGAGGTTGAAAGCGGTGCTTCTCCGTCGACCTCAACCAACCTAGCAGCCGAACCACTTCAAGGACTTAACTCCGCAACTGGCCAAAAAAGAAGAATGTAAGACAACGAGACCGAAGACGGATTCTACGACGCAAGGTTTGAAAATTCTATTACATCCCAACCGATTGCAATCTCAAATAGACACAGTGCCTTAAGTAATTTAGAAGAGGAAACTGTCACTGAACGTACTCCATCATCTGTTTATATCCCCAAACTGCCTCCTATGATTGTGTACAATGTGGAAAACTACAGACTGTTTTTGCCAGATATTACTAAAACCATAGGTAACGACTTTTCCACAAACATGAAGGAGAAATCCGTGCGTGTCTCCACAAATACATCGGATAATTTTAGATTGCTCATAAAATTCATAGTCTCTAACAAAATAAATTACCATACCTTCAGAGATCCTAATAGTGTGACTAAAAGTGCAATAATCAGTATAGCTTACGACTTCACAGAACTTGAAATCAAAGGTCCTTGAAAACAAGAATCTCACGCCCATTAAAGTACCCAGACTGTATAAGCGGGATAGATCCCCAACGCCCCTGTGTGTCGTAGAAGTAACAAACAATGAAGTACTCACCAAAATATTTGAACTAAAATATCTTTTGAACTGCTCAATCAAAATAGAACTACGTAGAAAAAATGAAACAATTATTCAATGGAAAATTTGTCAAGCCTAAGGCCATACTACAAACTATTGAAAAATACCTTCTCTTTGTTTTAAGTGCGGTAGTTCTCTTACCATAGACCAATGTACTCTTAAGGACAACGTGTCTGCGATCTGTGCAAATTGTAACAGGTCTCATCCGACCAACTATAGCAACTCCTCATTTCTTAGAAAAACAAAATTATTTCAGTAAGACAGCGAATTCCAAATCCTCCATATTCAAACAACAACAACAACTCCCCATCTCCTGTTATCGTTAATCCCAACCAACCCTCGAATGCTAATTCACCTTTACATAACTTCAATATAAACACCACACACTTCCCTCCTTTATCAATCGACCTTCTTATGCTCAATATGCTAAGACTAACCCACAAAATCCTGAACTACACCTCCTCCCCCACAACCTGTAGCAAACCCCTCCAATGAATTTGTCTCGAACTTGATCGACAACATCGTAGAAGCAGTATTAGCTAAGGTAAAGACTTTTATCCTCTCACCATTTTTACAACTCCTTCAAAATGGACCCTCAAACTACTTAACTGGAATGCAAAAGGCATATCCGCTAAGAAAATATTCCTTATGTTTTTGCTTCATAATCACAATATAGACGTTGTCGTAATATCTGAAACCAACCTAACAGCAGATGAAAAATTCAAAATCACGGTTTACACAGTCTACCGAAGTGATCGTTCTTCCAAAAAAGCTTCTAGGTTCTACTAATAATAGTTCGAAAAAATTTAAAACATAATCCATTGCCCCCTTGCATTACTCCTGATTCAGAAAACATTGCTATCTCTCTACCACAATGCTCCGGACCTCCCATATCTCTCTTTGATGTGTACAAACCCNACTTCTCAGAATGGATTGAATTTACTCACTTTTTGCAATAAAAATAAATATACCGTAGAAGCACCATTGTGAACAAATCTTTTAAGTCCCAATTTTTCAATTACCAATACCAAAGTCAAACTCTGATCACTATCCGGTACTAATATCCTTCAAAGCACCAATAATCTACAGACCTATTAGAAATAAAGATAATAAAATTAAATGGAATCTATTTTAAACAGCTTAAGAACGAATCAGGCCTTATCATTCATTTCTTCAACTGAAAAACAGAAATTGACACAGCTGTACCAGAGCTTACAGAGACCCTGAAAGGAGCAATAGCCCACGCCTCATACAAACGCCCTAAGAGATATCGATATATACAATCCAATATTCCAAATGAAATTAATGAACGGTTATCCGAAAAAACGAGCAGCCAGGAAACTATGGTAAACCTACCACCTCCCCTACCTTAAAACGCAGTTAAATCATTTAACCAACCGCTTGCATAGAGAAATGAACGATTACAAAAATAAATGTTTCCAAAGCAAATTAACCCTTCTCTCCCCCAATAACATACGTCTATGTATAATCACTCAAACCCTAACGACTGAGACATACAACACCCTGACTCTCTCTAGGAAATAATAATGCGGTAAATGATAATGAGAAAACTAATCTTCTATAAAATCACTTCCAGAAAATCTTCACTCCAAATCCCATCTCTAATGCCAACTACACCTCCGTAAACAATTTCTTAAGTAAATCTTTCCACACTGCGCATTTACCAATAAAACTCGTTTCACCTTCAGAAACGAAAGAAGAGATTAATAAACTAAAATCCAAAAAATCATCTGGCTACGACAGTACTTTAAATATTGTCTTGAAACACCTCCATAGAAAACCATAACGGTTATCTTTAATGCATACCTTCGCACTAGTAATTTTCCAAATGCCTGGAAACGATCAATTCTTATCACAATGTTTAAAAAACTCCAAATGATCCCTCAAGCTATCGACCCATAAGTCTGAAAAATTAATTTTATATAGAATCTATATATTTCTCTCTAAAACTGAAAACTCTATTCCACACTTCCAGTTCTGATTCCGACCTAAATACTCCACGAGTCATCAAGTATTACGTATAACCGAAACAATAGCTTGTTTCTTTCGCGCAAAAAAATACACTACAGCCGTATTCTTTGATTTTAGTCAAGCCTTTGACACAGTGTGGCACGAAGGTCTACGGTATAAAATGCGTGTAGCTAGTTTTCCAGATTCTTTTTCTTCGAAATAATTGACAGATTCTTATCTGACAGACAATTTTCAGTGAAAATAAACGAAGTATGCTCGCCATATATCCTCATCCACGCCAGAGTTCCCCAAGGATCTCACTTGTCCCTGACACTATTCAACATCTTCACAACTGACCTTCTAGAAGTCCCAGAAACGACAACATGCAGATGACACTGCCATATTGACGTCATATCATAACCTCAACTCATCAATAATTTCTTTGCAGGAGACTCTAGACACCTTTTCTCACTGGGCTACGGCATTTGGTCTAATACTAAATCCCTCGAAATGTGAATCTAAAATATTTCCCCTAAGGAAAATTTCTACCCACGCCCGTTAATAATAAACCAAAACTCCATCCCATGGACCCCCAGTTCTAAGCCAATCAAATACCTAGGAGTTTATTTTGATACGAAAGTCACCTGGAAGCCTCATATTAACCAGAGATTAAATATAGCAAAGTACCCCCTACTGAAACTCTATCCACTAATAAATAGGAAATCAAACCTACACATCAATACAGCTCTTCACCTTTACAAAACTATAATACGGCCATCATTAACTTATGCCTGTCCCGTGTGGGCTTCATTGCCTACAGCAACCCTTACAAATATTTCAAAACAAACTCCTTCGAAGTATAGTAAATTCTCCTTGGTACATCTGAAACGCTCAGCTACACCGCGAACTTTCTGTCCCTGGAATACCAGACCATATTACAAAACTGTCTACACATTTCTTCAACACACTTTCCTCGTCCCTTGCACGTCTATCTACAACCTTGGCAACACTGTAGACCCATCTTTTATTGGAATACGTTCCAGATTCCCAAAAGATATTCTACGACCTCCATAAGAGAACTAATTACTTAATTATAACCATTCATATATGAAGTAAAACAAATAGCAATGAATTTATATAAAAATATATAAATAAATGACACAGATCGCGGACACTGTCCTTCTAGAGGAGGACCCCAGTGGGGGGTGACCTCACACAGTTCTAGATATTATTATGTTTGTTTATTGATAAAGTGTTTTATTTTGTCCTCAAAAATGTTCTTTTGTATATCCTTGTAATTGTATTTCTTTATTCTTGTATTTTGTTTCAATATTCTGTTATTTACTTTTGCATGCTCCTTTTATACACCAGAAAAGTGAAATCTCCCACTGTATAGGTATTAAAATTTAATAAAATCTATTACTAAGAGAACTCACGTGCTCTGAAGGTCATAATCTTGGATACATCATTTGCAGACACGTGAGAACAGAATCAATCTGTGAAACTGACCTTCGTCAATAACGTCCTTTTTTTATTATAGCACTATCCATATCCACTTTATGTAGTCCAACGATCGACGTTGAGATGAGCTCTGACTATGATTTAAATCTGAGAATTAGGTCACATAAAAATATATATATTTTTTATTTTGTCGGGGAAGATCTCTGATTGCTTCGCAAGGCTCAGCATGTAGGCTTGCTTCGCAGTAAGATTTCCTCCTCTCCAAAACAAATACTCAAGGTTCAATTGGAACAAGGTTTATTCTATCGTCGTAATGTAGAACAGTGAACGACACCAGACGGCGAAAACAGGCGTTGAAAGTTCAATGAGAATTTGTGCCTCGTTCGTGCAACTCACGACTGACTTCAGGTGAGTCGGTGGTCGAAGGTGTCGTGCTGTGTCTTGGGATCGTAGAGTAAATCCCACGACCGACGAATTCTGGTTGTCGATGATCCAGGTTCTTGGACATAGGATTTTTTAGCGGTGCTGGGCTTCTCGTTAGAGGTCGCGACGTGACCTCGAGGAAAATCGTCAGCGTAATAATAACTTAGGGTTATTTCGCTTGGTGTTGAGGTAATCGGATATCGTTGTGCTCTACTCAAGAGTTTTCAGCGTAATCAGCTGGAGTTCTTGTTCGAGGTAAACGGGCGACGATGCTACCTCTACCAACGTTCTCAGCGTAATCTAAAGTAATCAAAGTTCGTTGCTACGGTAAGGGGCGACGTAACACTATGTCGAGGTTCGTTTATTGAGAGATAAACGAAGGGCGTCCTGACTGCACGCGGCACGTGTGTATCAAGGAGTCTTCCGTTATTTATAATGTTAGGATTCTTTGGCGTCGTATGTTGACTCTCTTGTACAAAGAGTGATGTCATCATGGAAACCAGTTAACAAAATGGGAAGTTTCCGTATATGTAGGAATGTGTCCTTTCAATTTCAATTATGCTATTAAAATTGCTCTAAAACAATAATTAAAAAATTTTCGGATGTGCGCGAATCACCTTTTGAGTTACTATGTGCAATGCTTTGAATTGAAAGAAAAGCACTTAGATTCTGGAGAGATCCCGATGAGACTCAGTGCTGAAGTATTTATTAACATTGCATCTATAAAGTGAAACGTTCTAGCTAGCGGTTCTATTTGTTTCCACAGTAGCATTGTGTGCTTCAGATCATTGGAAGACAGAAGACTACATAAATAAACAAATACCCCATATTTTTACTGTTTGTGTGAATCAAGACTTTATTATCATTAGAGCCCTTTATTATCATATAAGTATATGGTGTGGATACTAACAAAGATTTTTAAAAAATACTGGTTTATGGAACCTGGAGGTAATGGAAACAATTATTGCTGCCTATAAAATACATTACATGGATGTATTCGGGAATACTAATGTTACAAGTTTCTTTACCGAGGTAAGTGGATTTATCAAGAATTGTACAAAGGTTGAAACATTTACACCCCGTTCTTCCACCCTTCGTCAATTTGAACTCGATAAGCATCAATTTAATCGGAGTCAAAATTTTAACGGCTACTTCACTTTCTATGTGGTGCATCAATAGTTTTTCTTTTGGTTAATGGTTTTAATTCGATCGTTAAATTTGACGGCCTGTCATAAATTAACATTTACTTATGGTTATCGCAAAGAAGTTTGCAATAACATGCAGTACGAAACATCTCTCCATTGACTGCAACAAATTACTTTTTACTCGAAGCAATTAATTCCTCCGTGAAGTAACGAACTCTGACTACAACTACTGAATTACAGGTGAGCGCAACTAACCTCACTAACCTCACACTTCACAATTTTACCTAAACCTCTTTTATCCTAACTCCTTGAAGATGATGACCCAAAAATCGTTCTTTAAATTGCCAAACAAAGTGAATAACTCTCAATGAAATGGCGTCGGTGAAATTAATGATTTGTTTTAACGAGTTTTAGAGACTTGGTCTTATTTAAGTGAAATGTTTGAGACTTTGTGAAACAGAGTGATAATCTCTTTGATATTTTTCTTTCTTTAATTGTTTGTACGAATTATACACTCTTATTATACTACAATAATATTTCGAGTGTAATTCGAATGAATAAATAGATAAATAGATAAATTGTATGTTCAGAAAAGCAGTTGCAGGTCAAAAATAAGTTACAAACTGCATATGACCACGAGAAGAACAATAAACAAACTTACTCTCAGCAAACAAGCAAGGGACCACCCCATCAATTCGGATCAAGGGCCCAAGTGCAGCATATTTAATTTTTATAAAAATTATTGAGAACATGCTGTTATCCATTTATTTCCAAAATTCAGTGTCCCTATTTTTGTACTCGGAATTTATATCTTCTCGTTTTATATCTTTTACATTACAAGTATATACTATTTAAGTACTATTTGCATACTGAGAATGTCAAAAAAGAAAGTAAGAAGACTCGAACTACAATGATGCTAATACAATTAAGAGAGTTAATTTTAATTTTCATTGTGATCATAAATCCTGAATATGAATGTATCTACGTATTGCATATACTTTGTTTACAAAACACAAGGTTCTTGTTCAATATATTTCCATAAAACACAGTTAAATATATACTATTAATTACTTCGCTTTCGAGTTGTGTTCTCAGCAACCATGAGAAAATGTTTTTCTTCAACAAATTTCAGCCACTAACTGGACCACACTTTCCGTCCAATAAGAAGTGTAAATATACCACTGATGAAATTTATTCAATATATTGAAGAATTCTTTAAAACTCTCCAGACGGGATATCATAATTAGGAATCCACTTTCTATAACTCTCGTTTTTATACTCTGAGTGGAAAATACCAAGAGAGAAAAAGAGAATCGATTGGACAAATCTCACAAATATACTAATCCTTAGGATAAGGACGCCGCTGACGTCGTCTTTGAAGACAATATCGTTTGCCTCCCAGGATCAACTGGGTGATGTAGGCCAGGTAGAAAAATGCAGGAAACAGCTGGAAAGATGATCTCGCGAAGGGCAAGAATCTGCGCATTCACTGACAATCACGGTTCAACATACATGCATTGATTATTCCCTCAATTAATTTAAATGCATTGTAATAAAAGCAGTTGAAATTGTGTTTGACGATGTAGAAAGCAATAAGCGAATTTAAGATATGGAAGGGAGAAAGGAACAACATCGTCAATTCAAAAGTTGCATTAAATGCTGTATATATGTTGCAGAATTTTTGTTTCAAACGTAGTTGATACGTCAGAGTTTAAAATGAAATAAAGGAAGGGAGATTTGGTTGCTAGGCAACATTGACTATGAGAGATAAATTAATTATTTAAAAAGAACTGACAATTATTTAAAAAGAATTGTGGAGGGAAGGTGTATCATTGAGGATTTTGTACACGTGTATTGAATTTGTACATTCCATTATGATCTGCAGTTACAGGGAAGAAGTTGGTTATAGAACCTAATTGAAATAATCCAGTACTTATTAGTTTTGTTATAAAATTAATAGAAAATAATAGTTGTTAGAAAATAATATTATTGTGTTTTAAAATGTGTAATTCTTATTTAAGTGCACTATTATACAATGAGAAGTGTGGAGCGATATTATTCTAATGAAGTAAATAATATCGCTATACATGCTCTCAAATTTGGAAAATTATATGTTAAGTGGCTTTTGAAATATTATTAACCTACAACTTAAATACGTAAAAATAATACATTCGTAAGTATTATTTTATAAGAAAAAATAGTTCATTACAGATATTTTTTACTCATACGTACACACGTAAAGCAAATAAATTAATGAGATAGTGACTTTGGTATTTATTTATAAGTTTCTCAGTAAATAGATCCACTCATATGCAGGAAAAGCGCACAAGAAAGTATTATTCCAGATATATGCCGATTCCTTTTTTTACCTACTAAATTTTATAACTAGTCACTTTCAGAATTACGTATATTCTCTAACAGTCTTAGATTTACTGTTATGAAGGGTTTATTGGATTGGCGGATGGGGGTCGCGAAATATTCAATCTATTTGGAGTCATGGGGTTAATATGTTTGAGAACTAAAGTTTTGCACTAAGCTTCCCTACAGTTTTCCGACGTACGAACACTTACTTGAAGAGGAAAAGAATTTGAAATCGTTTTATGTTCCCGTACAGAAGAAAGAGAAACGATTGAGCATATTTTATGGAATTGCCCTCTATATGGTCCAGGAAGAGCAGAATTTCGAAAGCAACATGATTTAGATACACTAAACTCTGAAAATTTATCAAATTACCCATTGTCAAGGAGAAAAAAAATGTAGGAATTATGCATAAAAATTGTTTTGATAAAAGAAGCACTCAGACAATGGTAAATAGTGTCCACAGCCATGCGGAACTATTGGCGACTGAAACCAATACATCAACTCAGAAGCAGCAAAATTGGTGTGGTAAAAGAGTTAGTAAAACCAATGGAAAGTCTATTTTGGTAACGGGGTATACGAATTCTGTAAATAGATAAATAATAAATAACAGTTTTCCGAAGATAGTGTCATAAAGAAATCTGGGAATATGGTTTAAGAAGAATTTTATTAGCATTTTATGATAAAGAAACTGCAATCTTTTTTGTCTTCGTATTATCTGACTATCAAATCAATAGGAAATTAAACAGGAATTATACTTTCAGGTAAAAGTGGAGAGACAAAATGCAACATGGCTGCCCAGACAAGTGAAAAGCGAACTGCCAATTTCAACGATAAAAACTTCAAACTGAGGAACTGCCGTCTCGGGAATCGCCATAGCCTTCTATACCAGTAGTACTATCCTTCTATCCTTGTAAAGAAGGCTATGGCTCTGCATATTTGTGATCAGCTGTAGTTTTGTGAGCTTAATGTCAGGATACCTTTGTGTCTAAAGTAGATGTAATGAAATTTAAAGATCTATATGCGAACTAAGATGTCACCAAGCGATGGGAGCAGAGAATCACAAAAGAAAGTGTGTTACAAATTCAATTGAAAATTCCATGGAAAATAATGCAAATTACATAGTGAATAGTATGGCTGCGTGATTGGTGCACCGTAAAAATTCCAAATAGTTGACAGTGCTGTGTACCACATGAATAATTCATGGGTATCATCATGCATCCATAAAGCGATAAAAAATCTCCATGCTTTCCCCATCAAGTTTGAGGTTGTCAGGGTGCCCTGTGGCTTCCCACTTAAATCCTAGTGGAGTATGTGAATCGGTCCCGTTAACGTAAGGCCAGTATTACACGGGCATATTCCTATGTGATTTCGTATCAATGATCTAAGATACGACCGTGTAATGCACAAGCTTTGATCATAGTTCAAACATGTCCATATGTCTACGACATAGGTTTTCGTTGAGAGAACTTTGATCATACATGTGAGACTTAGAAATATAACCATAAATACCGGCCTAATAGACATTTCGCATCTTGTAAGAAGAAGACAAAAAATCATTATCTATCTCACTTAAAACAAATATTCAGATTTAAGCTGGCACACGCGGTTGTTCATAATAACATCAAAAATGTTCATAGTGTAGCGGAGCTACATAAGAAATAAACCCCAAACCAGATGTGCAATGGGCAACTAGTGCCACTTATAAACAATAAACTATTTAATAAACATTTGTCAATAGTCAACAATCAGCAGCATTCCAGAACTATCCTTGACAGACGAATGCTACTACAATGAACTACATTAATATAAATGTGACAAATGAATAAATAGCAAACATTCCACCAATCATAGTGTTATAAAAAACTGAAATAAAAAACAAGCGAATGTAGATGTGCAAGACAAAGAAGAAACACTTCGCTCTCTGATGCCACCAGAGACGCATGCGAACTCACTTCACTGTCACCGTGTAAACAAGTACGCACATGCGATATCAGGTGCCTAACCATTATTAATTATAACTATTACAATGCGATTCAGAGAAAACTAAACGTTGATAAATATTAGTAAATTCAGTGAAATAAATAAAGTCAAACTTTGTAACATTTTCATCAAAGTGATTTGTGAACTAGTGAACTGTCAGTGTGGTGAACGATACAATTCTTGAACACTGCTTCCAGCAAACATAGCTGTGAGTTAAATCGACCACGAGTTGAGACAATTGAGGAAATTGTTTGAGGCAGTCTCTTAACTTTGTTCTTGTAATAGTATTTTATTATTCACTGCCAATTAACAATTACCAAATCTTCAATGAGACATTCAGCAAATTAACTTCAAATTCATATGCTAACATATCCAATCAAAGTTGACTATTTTATATTGACATGTATTAAGTTAATAGCGATATGTTTTAGCATTCTATATTTCATCCTTTTTATTCTTCTCAATCTCTTTTGTTACAGGATCACTGTAACTTTATTTACATTTTTTTTTGATCATATTACAATTTATATGTAGTTAACACAGGTGATGATTTATGTTGTGTGTTTATTCCATTACTGCATTAAGAACAAAATGTTGTTCTTAACTGACTATACGTCATAATATTTTAATTAGACAATAAACCATTCGCTGTTTATTTCAAATTGAAATCCGAGTTTATCATTAATCACTTTAATTGACGTTTAAATTAGACGTTAGTGTAGGTTTATTTTTATGATGATTTATTCTGACTAGGTATAACTTATTCTATAATTAGCCCTTCTGATACTTCAATCGTCGATGTTTTCCTCAATTACATGCCATGTCGGTCATACAAACAACATCAAAATGATATAAATGCACATGATTTATTACATCGTCTTGCGAATTTTCCGTAATTGTAATGATACCAGCATGTTTGATATGGCGAAGGTCTCGGGTTCTTGCGTGGGTGAACGTATTGTTTATACCTCCTAACTGGTTCACGGTAAGTGATGTTTGCTGAAATAGCATTCTGGTGTACAGGTAATGTTCGTACTTGTGTCACTTGTTTTGTTAGTTCATCTACTGCTTCTATTAGTCAGTTTATTTTATGGTCTTGAGTTACAGGTGGTTGGGTGGTTGTTTGCGGCGTAGGTGTCACAAAAGTTTCAAAAATTACATCCGCCCATGATGCTAGTTCATCCATTTTTATGATGCTTTATTCTGACTAGGCATAACGTATTCTATAATTAGCCCTTCTGTCAATCGTCGATGTTTTCCTCAATAACATGCCATGCCGGTCATAATAGGACACACATTTGACGTCGGCGCAGAATATTTCTCCTCAAGATGCTTTATCCTATAATTCTTATTAACTCGGACATATGAATATAAGTTTATGAATTAATATTTCTTGAAAACTTAGTTATACTGAGGGAATGTATCATTGTCTTGCGTACCTCTCTTTCATCCCATTGAAGGCAAAGTAATCGACAGGGAATACTTCAGTAATAATAATGAACGCGATGATTGCAAAGCTTAAGTGGAGGTCGTACAGCGTCATATCACAGGGATACAAAGTAGCAAATAGCGTTGCACACATCACAATTAATAACGTTGGTATACCAATGAAGAGGACAATCACTATGTTGTGGAAAACGGTGATGTACCTGATTATATAACTGAAACAATCAGCATCATCAAACATTATTAAAAATTTTCCTCCTATACGTATTTTAACGATAATATAATTTTATTGATAATTATTTGAGTAATTTTATTGACTTAAGTAAAACATCTCTCAATAGGACGCGCATCGTTCAGTTGTACTGTACCGTATATGTTGACACAGCAAATACAGGTAGAACAAATACATGTACGAAACGTACGAGTAAATATATAATGCAATCGTAAAACAGCCAATTCCCTTCTGAACATGGAAAGGTCTGTTGCTTCACTAACAGGAATTTGGAAACATGTAACCTTCGCCAACGCTTGATAGAAGATTTGATCTGAGGGCTCAGAGAATCATTATTCCGTTCCTTAAATTTATTATTGATCCTTATTAATAAATTCAATGTGAGTTTCAGGATGAACTGAAACAGCTCAGATAGGCGTCGGTTTGACTAAGCAAAACGGCAAAAAGTATTTCCCCACATACTCCAAACATTTCCGTCCATTTGAAAAGTTCGATTTGCAGTTGAAATCTCTTTATTAATATCACACAAATTTGATAAAACACATGTGTAGGGACACATTCCTACATATTACATACCTAATACGTATTATACATACGTATCGATGAATCTCCCCCATAAGCCGACGATACGCCATGCTGTTAACTGGAAGACTTCAAAGAATCCTAAATCCTAACATNGAAGAAAGTTCCGTGCGTATAACTCACAAATGGTTTCTGGCGAGTCGGTGGTCGGAGATTCCGTGCTTGGTGTCGGAATATCCAGTGATTCTTGCTTGAAGAAACCGGGCGGTGATATGACGAGCCGTCTGTTCACTAGCCGGTCCGGTTGGTAGAAGTATGAACACTACCGGTTGGTAGAAGTATGAACTTGTGATTAGTTTTCTGGTTTAAATTAATCGAGCGAAGGCGTAGCGATCCTGTTCGCGGCCGATTAATAGACAGAAGTGAGCGTTGGTTTGCATAGACAGGCGTATGCGGTCGGCCGTTGCGTAGANCTATGCACTAGCAGCGAACAGAACGCTCGCTTCAGGTTACGCATCGCACGTACAGGTCGCTCACCGCACGACCTCCGGCATAACACTAGGTTGAGATTCGTTTATTTATAGATAAACGAAGGTTTTAGTTTGCATGCGGCACGCGTGTGCATCAAAGAATTTCTCGTCGTAATATTAGGATTTAGGATTCTTTGACGTCTTCCAGTTAACAGCATGGCGTATCGTCGTAGTCGTCGGTTTATGGGGGAGATTCATCGATACGTATGTATAATACGTATTAGGTATGTAATATGTAGGGATGTGTCCCTACACATGATTTAAAAGTTTTGTTTCCTAAATATTAAAATGAGAACTATTTGTTTTGTCACACGTTGTGATGAAAGTTGTACTAATATTAGTTAATCAAGTCTGTTGTTTAAATATACCTCATTAACTCAAAATCGAGTAGGTAAATTGTAAGTTATTAATAATCGTAAATTGTAATTTGATATTAATTGAGTACGAATATTATACTATTTCAATATTTATTCTCTTCAATAGCAATTATATATTATGATGAAACTAGTTTTTATTACCTCTCTGCCATTACATATTTGAATATCAATGGAAACTAAATCTTTTCCAAGTATGTAACCACATCTTAAGATTTTTCCGAACATCACTAAATTATTTGGAACAACAATAATAATAAATTTATTGTCAAAAAACAGTACAAACTGCGTATGACCACGTGGAGGGAAAAAAAACTAATTAACGAAAGACAAAGCTCACGTAACGACAACATACCCTGTAGAAAGGCACACAAAACCAAGCATGAATTGGCTGAACGGTGAATTTTCCCGCAGCGTTGATTTCCATGCCAGACACAAGAAGAAAAGACAGAACACGACGATTGCAGTGATGAAACCACTCGTGTTTTCGTGCTCCGAAGTATCATCCGGGTTAAGGAAACGAACCAAAGCAATCCACATCGTCAATTCACCATACACTATTTCTATTAAGTCCTTTCTCTTGTTTCCTGAAGATGAATGTGAAATGTCAGCTTAGCTGTAAATATCCTTAGGATTGAAGGATTTTTAAGAGCTCTTCCGAGCGAAGACAGAAATATAATAACAGACGTGATATTCTGGGAGATGAGCTCGGGTTTCCAACATTTTACTCGAAAGGAAAACCCTGTCTCTATTTTGTCTTACACAAAGTTATTACATCTCTAAGTTTCCGTTAAATACACTTCCGAAATGTTTAACCGCGTTTAGTTCCGCAGTCCTTGATCGAGAGAAAATATCCCACGGCGTCCCTAGTGTAAACCATTTATTGTACGCAAAAATAAAATTTTACGTACATTTCTAACTATTGTTTGAATACAACTGTACATAGAAAGGGATAGAGATAAGTACGAGAACAAACAGAAGTATAGTTTACAAAACGAGATTTATAATTATATTAATTTATTTTCAATTTAACTTAATGGCACCTAACTCGATTTCCCAAACGTGTTATTCTGGTCAATGCTTCCCAAACTGTGTTCCGAGGAACATTGTCATACGGCATATTATAAGTTAATGAGAATTCCTAGAAGTATTGGAGTTGAACCAAAACTACACGAACATCTGTACTTTCAATAATATTTGGACAATATGGAGTAATTTTCTACATCTTAAAAATATAGTTACCTTGTTAGAGTACTATGAAATAGCATACATGGGAACACGTTAAAGTACATTATTTTTATTCTAAGAAATTAAAAAACTTGTTAAAATTTTTATTTTTTGTCGAAATATTTATTGTCTATGCATGGGATTGTGCCATTTATCAATACCAGTGTAACGTCACTTACTCATAATTTTGCCTTCCCTGAATATTTATCGATAATATTACTTATTCATAGAAAGTTTATGAAAGTTAACCATCAATTTTGTTGCCCTTACCGGAATTACAATCTCGCCTCATGTTTATGGAGGGGACCATCTATCTCCAAATAAGCGTTTCCGAGAAGCACCCATCTAAATACACGATTAAAAGTTTAACATAAACAATCTAAATTAAAACTGTGTCATATTTCCAATATATATCCTCAAGATCAAAATTCATTAATTCATTCTTCCAATATTTTAAAAGAATGTCATCAATATCAGAGTTAAGTACATCTTGGAGCCAATTCTTGTTTTTTCAAACCTATAGAAAGGAAAACAACGCACAATGTTCTTTTGTTGTATAATAGTTCATTCCATGACGCAATTCCCCCCCCCACACACACACACACACCAAAAAAAACAACACCAAGAACAAGGAATATTCAAAACATTCATTGCCGTTTTGTACCGGGGCATCGTATGCCCCGGAAACAATCTTCATATAAAAGAAAATATCCACTAAACAAGGAACTTTCGCGGTGCTAACCAAAGTAATGAATTAACTACGAGTTTGGCTGTCCGGGACAATCTGCGTCTTAGAAGTCAGAACTACCAACGCTTCGGCCATCCTAATGTAAACTAATTGACGGTCGCTCACTTGTTGTTGCACTCTGTGACTGTGCAAATATAATGACATAAATCAAAATAAGACTAATTTTTTATGAGCATTCAATGGTCGAAATTTATTCTGATCAGCTTACAATTTCTCGGAAAAAATATTTTGTGCTTTATAGTTCAATTTGGGTTCAAGAGAATACCATAGTTTTAAAAAATATTGTTTTACTTTGATGCAAAGCCCATTATTTCATTTACTCTGGTTAACATTTCTTATTGTTTCTGACTCTCTTAACACTTAGTTGTTGCATTATTTTTTGCCAGTAAGCTTAGTTATTGGTGCTATTTCTACGTTGTGACATTTTTACAACAACTGCATACATGATCAACTCAATCCTCGGCACGTGGTAACCTTGACACGAGTTCTACCCATCCCCACGCTCTTGAATTCCCAACATATATAGACACTTTAACGTTGGGTGGACGAATAGTTCACCAAGTAATATGCATAGACATAAATATACATAGACTCAGCTATAGGTTGTCCGTGATAACATGATACAGAAGATACTGTGAGGAGAGAGAGCGCAATCAGAGGGGGGAATCGAGTCCCCTACCCAAGTCGATATGCGAGAGAGGCTGACACACCAAACTTAGTTTTCTCCTTCGGGCAACTGATACACAAGACAAGGCGCATCGAGGAGGAGGGGATTAAACGCAAGACATTTTTTGAGAGTGACGTTAACGTTGTACAGATTTATGCAATATGACTGAGTTGTATGCTTGAAGCGATATCCTCATACGCCTGCTCCGAAAAGTGTCTTGAATATGATTGGCTCGCACTGCACATGCTTGGGACGGATACATCTTGTCTTATTCCACTATGACATTTGACCGCTGAGTCCATATATTTATGTCTATGGTAATCTGCCATCGTAGGGTGTCAGTCATTTTGAGATTAAAACATCGTCATATAGCAATTACCACATTGGATTTACAATTATGTTTTGTCATTTCAACCGTGACTGTAAGGAATATTGTAGTTCGATTGAAACTTACTTCAATATTTCTTTTTTAACATTATTTTTATCGCGCAACTTTGCTGTCTTATCTATCAGACATTACCCGTACCCGTTACTTGGAGGCAAGCGTATTTCTATTATATTTCGAGTCATATATCGTCTCTATTGTTCACATATGTCGGAAAATACTATATTTCTCTTCAGTGTCTATTAGGCCGTCTTTATTCACTACTGCTCACCGGCAGTGCTCGCCATCGCCAACTTCTTCGCCACAAATGAAATATTTATCTTCTTTTTCCCTATCATTTCCAAATTCCAGTGCCCACGAAAAAAATCATTACTTATGGTGTAGGATTGAACTATTTTTTAAATTTATTTCCCTCATTTTGAATTCTTAATATTTGCGTGCCTTCCTTTCACTCACACCCTTGACCACCATGCTTGTCAACATTCCAGCAAGTTCTTTTTTTCGTCTCTTGTTATTCATTGTTTCTTCTCCGTTTACACAAATTTTCTCAATTTTCTTCTTTGAAGTCTGCTTCCAAAATTCGTACAGCAACCCTATTGAACACAGCGCTACAAATGTTAGCTTAATCCTTGTACTGCAAAACGTGAACTATAATTATTATATCTTAGATGTTACACACCTTCCACTTCATATTTATTGTTACTAGCTAAACTCGAGTAATTTAGTCGCACAGAAAATTGAATGAATGAGTAATATCCTGCATCATAATATGAACGTTTACTGTTGTTCAGCAGGAATATTTATTGACCTGAATGGTAGATTCTACTTTCCCTCATCTGCAAAAACACGACCACAAATTACCAACATGGTCAAACTCGTCAGAGCAGTCATTCGTCAGGGCTCAAGTAGTCAACGTACACCCTTTTCAAATTAATGAGTCAAATAGCTTCTTTTCTTGATGTAGTTTTTAAATGCTTTTTAAAGTAATCTCTGAAAAGAAAATGACGAAATACTCGTAATAGTAAATCGTTAACAAATCTTTTCATGCTCTCAAGTACGATACTTCATTTGTGTGATTTATTCTGTCCGATTATGCGAAAAAGGAACGTGTATTTTCAGGGCCATATGGTATTAATGGATAAATATTTATAATAATTCTATAATGTAGAAAACAAACCAGATTGTATTGTACGAGAACAATGTTTATATTTTAAAGCCGCCGGAAATGATCTGTAGAACCGCGGATCCAAAAGAGAACCGCTGCTCTAAATGGTCAGATATTACCCAAATTCTTGTTGTAGTGGCGACAGAGCGGGGCCGTGTTTGATGTCCTTCACTAAATTTTATCAAGTGCGAAGATAAGGACAACGCAAGTTCAAGTCTCTGTAATTGGCAGAACTGATGCAGCGTAAATTTAATGCATCGATTTCAGGCCCAACGTACTGAAAATTGTCGTCAGTGGTGCTTCGTATTCATGGTTTTATGGATGTGTCAGAGTATTGTGTGCTTTCATTTGACAATCATGAGATATTAAGCATGATAGTGTGATGCTTTTTTAAGGGCCTATGTGTAAACGTATTTATAAAAATAGACATAATCTTCGCGATTATTCCTTTCTGGTAAAACTTCAATTGAAGAAGAAATGGACAGCAATAAGATGAAAGAATTTCACTCAAGAAAATATTCGCAGGTAGACTTCTTTGGTTTATACCTATGTTTTTAGTTTTCAATTAAATATTAATCACGCAACTTAATGATAAAAACCGAGTGTATTATTCCATTATTACTGTTCAATATATTACATAATTGGTTTAACCCAGAAATTTCGGTACTTACGAATCTCTACCTTGCAGTGATCACGTTTTCTCTCTCACATCGATGAAGCGATCATCCAAACCCAAAATGAATTCCTCAATCATTCCGATCCTTCCATTGGATCTTTTTCGTACGCTGACTTGCAGTATCGATAAGAATGTTTGACACAATTTTTGCTGCTTTATATATTTATTTGAACATTTCGTAAGAGTGTTTAATCTTATGAGTATTTTTAATAATTTAGAACAGATTTTGAAACCAACAAAATCCCCATCCTCCTATACTTCGACCAGGCAAGTGTTGCATGAAGATATGAAAACATGGCGTGTACTATTTTTAATAATTGAGTAACATTAAAATCGGTTACGACCAAATTGTACACGTAATCGAAAAAAGTGGGATGAATTTAAAAGAAATCACGTTGCAAAGTAATTGAGTAAAGTATTTCGTTCAGCAAATACTCTCGTAACTCTTCACGTATCTTGATCGTGATTATTATTTATTATTTTAGTCAGAGGACTTCTTTTATTTATTTATTTTGTGAATTTTTGTCTTAATCAACTACTGTAAATGCAACTTGAAATTCGTTAAGAGTAAATTCCAGGGTGTATTACGCGCATTTCACAGCAATCCAGGACTTATTCAGAGGCGAAATTGCCCTTAACCACGCTAAGACAATAAAACTCATTTTGAATGTGAATGAAACAGGTCCTCATTTTGAATGTGAATGAAATTGCCCTTAACCACGCTAAGACAATAAAACTCATTTTGAATGTGAATGAAACAGGTCACACAAGCAATATCGCGCACAAGTGTAGCACTCTCTCCAGAGCAATGGCATCCGTTCATGAAAAGTAATGTTCTTTTGGGGGAGATAGGAGATAGTGACTGTAAGAGCTGTTAGTAGGTGGGTCGGATAGATGGGTTTACCAACAACATCGCCCAAGTGTTAATAGTAGTTAGTAATAGTGAGAATTAGTGGTACTAGGAGAAGTAGGAGGTGGAGAGAAGGAAGGAAGGTTCGCCTTTACAATTATCATGGCTATATGAACTGAGACATTAAAAAGGAAAACCAGGAATTGAACCCGGATTAAGTGGCGAGCAATGATGCTAGTCCTGGGCCACCGGAAGGTCAATATTATATTAGGTGGCTATCTGACTTGAATAAAGGTACAGTTACCGTTATAAGTCGGATAGAGAAAAGTTCAATTACAAGTAAATGCATCGTATTAATTCCTACCGAGAGCATATCACTGAATAAAATATATCGATATACTCAATGCAAGACACATGAAGATTCCGACAAATACAAAGATTCATAGCAAAGACAAATAATGTCGAATATTCGAAATTAAGTTATCAGTGGATTCTCATTGGAATTTTTGTGCTATTTTCAGTGGTGATACAGTATTTTCAATACAAGAAAAACGGTCTCAAAGACGTCAAACTCTGCTTCAAATATTTATGGTTATATCATTGCATAAAACACCAACAGCAAAATGTGGACTTTCCTCTATTTTCAGAATGTGTCCGTTTTTCATATGTACTTACTCTGCTTTACACGTCCAGACTTCCCTTACTCTGTTATAGTGTCTGAAAACTGATATTTTGGCAAGTTCAGCAGATTATCGTGTTACGGTTCTAATGATAGATGAAAAGATTCAATTTCGGCCACATCTAAATTATGTTACATAAAGAATCAAAAGTATATATTATTGCATGCGACGAATAAGTTTCAGTAAATTTAATTTAAGTAATAAAGAGCAGAATATGGTATACTAAGGAGGATTACGATCTAATCTGTGTTACGGATGCTCGTCATGGGGGCTCCGTTTAACAAATATACTTTGATAGAAAGACTACAGCGATTGTGGTGTTTTGGCTATGAGCTGATGTTGCAAGAGTCATTCAATGTTATGATGGAAGTATAGCCCATTGGTTTTCAGGTGAAAAACCTGGAATTCAGAATAGTTATTGTTCTCCAAACAATTAATGTTATTTTATTGATATTCAAAAACTTACGTGGATTACCAATGGGAAAGTTTTATCAATTAGCTTATCAAAGAAACTAAGGAGCGAATAGATGTTTCCCAGCTACAATTTTGTGATTACTCTTGCATGGTAACTTGATATATTTTGATAACTTTCAGTCAGGTGAAAATGGCGACGAGCCGGGAATCGAATCCGGAAGCCTTCGGTCCGGGAGGAAATGGTGCACCGTTGAAAAGGCGAACGGGAGTTGTAGTGGTTAAAACCCATGCGATCAATGAGAAATCCCGGGTTCGATTCCCGGTTCGTCGCCATTTTTACGTTACCGAAAGTTATCACATATCTTCACCATGTGCCGGTACACGGAAGAAATGTATGCTTCATATAATTTGATATAACTATTATGTAAAACTTTACATTAATAATTTACCAATTTTCTTGAGAAACTAAAAGTATTTTTCGTCGCTCTACTTTTACTTCACCGAAGAGCTTGAGTATCAATCAATACTGCGGATTAATTCATCGTTAATACCCAAAAAAAGGTAGAAGATAAAAGGATCAAAGAGTATGACACTAATACATATGAATTGAATTTCCAGACACAAATTATGATTTCAGCATGGTCATATTTGAATGATTCAAAGGTTGCATGGCGCTCTCATAAAATCTGCATCCACGAAGGTCGGTACTCCATTGAAGGTCGTCCGAAGTGGTGACACCTTGTCTTCATCATTAACTCTGCGATCAAGGAAAATGTCACCTTCAGTCTGCACTGCCAAATGAGGTCTTGACAATTCGTGTATGGATTTCTATTCCTCTTTTGGGCAACCATTCGTTGCTGGAACATTCTTGGCAATGCCTTGTGACAATAATTCTCGCGGGGGATTGTTGACTTAGCATCATGGTTAAAAAATTATATTCTCCTTCAAAACTATTTCGCGGTAAAAAAAAGTGGGGGGGGACTGTTCAGTTTGTAGATTAATGTTCATCATAAATAATTGAGTAGAACTCAAAACACGGCCAAGTAAATCATCACAACGAAAACCGAATTAAAAAATGGTATATGGGGGGCGGGGGTGTATATGGTAAAATTTGCCCGTTTTGTTAGAGTCTACAAAATACAACTATCACCATATTCTATTAAAAATTAACATACTACACACATATCACCATATTATATTAAAAATTAACATACTACACACATATCACCATATTATATTAAAAAATTTAAAACCATTATCTCTAAATTGCGGTATCCAATCAGAAAATTAAAGTGAAGTAATGATGCTATTGGTTCGTTTAATATGTACGAGTTAAGTTCGAGGATGTATAGGAAGACCGATCACTAGACGGTCTTAAGAATCTCAGGTTCTTACCACGAGACAGATAGCTCAAAGAAATGAAACACACAAATGTTTTATTGCGATTTAATCACAACGTAATTGTGTTGGAAGTTACATTACAAATGAGCTGTTATTTGTTTGATATACTTTAATTAAACGTCGCAACTTTTTGCGATTGGTATAAGACTGTGATAGGCGTACCATATGAAAATAAATTCTTTTTAACACGCAAGCACTATTTGCTTTAGTCTTAAATAACAGGGAATCATTTTTTTAAACAGAACAGTCCTTCAGAAATTACGAGAATTTAGCTGTGCCGAATATATTGAAGGTAACGAAAATATATCAGTCCTCCTCGAAAATTAGTTTGTAAGATCGCCTGGATCAGTAATATCGTGAAGCGGGCTCAAAAGTCCCGCGCATCAGAAGCGCTTACCTGGGTGAGACAGAACTACTGACGGTGCGCGGGCGCAGAATATACATACGCGAGACACCAGTGCTCATTCTCTTGACTCTTGATATGTCACTCCATTCCGTCCTTTCGGCTTAGAATTGATTCAACGGTGTATACCGAAACTCCTACATACCTTTTCTCAGTTAGAATTGACTCCACGATCACTGCCGAATTCTTCTACTCTCGTTCCCTTTTCGGCCTATCACCCAAGTCACAACTGCACAAGACTCGCCATGCGCTCCGGGAGTAGTGTTGTCTCGACGCAGGACGCTCCACGCCGCCGCTCGTTACACTATGGGTGAGTTGGGTAAATAAAGCTATGCCTGTCAATACTGATAATGAGGCTGTATTTACTCTTCCATCTCCTCCTTTCTAGTTCTTTAAGATTAGAGCATCTCCCACCCCCTTTCTAGCAGCTTCCCTTAAAGTCGGACACAGGTTCTCCCCCTCTACGTGGGAAGCCGCCGTCGCCCTTCCGACAGTAACTAATCGATATCTTGCATTTAACAATCCTTATTATTTTCTTGTGTGAAGCAAATTTGGGAGGGCAGAAAGCATACAAAAGCACATTATCTCATAAAGTAGTGTTAGTTCTTCACACGAAAACGAGCTACAACTAGAATGTTTTTAAAGTAGATGCTTCAGCACCACTGAAACCCAACACCAAAGGTCTCATGGATCTTACATCTTCTGTGTGATCTTTATAAATATTTGGACACCATTCACGGAGGTCAATAAGAGCATCTTATTCCATATTAGTAAGCGAGTTTTTGCTTCGCAACTTGATGTCGTGTGTGGTTTCGTTAGGTTATCACGGCGTTGCCAAATGTCGTATATAAAAATGTTTCACCATCTCCAATATCAACAAACTAAAACAATATTACTTCCACAGTAATCCAAGACTAAAGAATGACATTGGTTGAGACTTTAGGATTGATAAAACTGTCGTGAAAAAGTATAATCTGGAGAGGAAGATTGCACCTTTTTCAAAAGGATATGAATTGAGATAAAGAAAGTCTCGATAGTGTGAGTCCATGACGTGTTCTATACATGTGCGTGTGTATGTATGGATTGGGGCATCAATTTTATAATAAGTTTCATTCTGAAGTGAATACACATTTACTTGCATTTGAAATAATATAAAATAAAGTTGTAAAAATGAAAATACACTAATGTATACTCTAATGTATAAGTGCATGCTTAAAAGTAAATAAATTATAAAAAAGAAGCAAAAAAGGCATATTCAAAATTTACATTAGAGAATTTTTGTTCTGCATCAAATATTTTAAAATGTGGCTCACATACGTTTTATAAATTTGATCAACAATTCGATTCACAAAATATTGTTTTCGTTGTCTCAAAAATTTCAGTTTCTTTAGCATTTTCGGTTCCTTCATTGTCACAACCACTGAATCCTATAAGTTAAAATAGGGTCTATAAAATAAGCAATACCTCATAATGTTTTCTTACACTTCATAATTTTCATGTGCATTATAAAACACTACAAAGTTTTATGAAGAGAAAATTTCCAAAAAGCCTTATCCGACTGAATTGTTTTTCTTTGAAACCATTTCAAAGACTTATCTTTCAGTAAATGATTTTCAGTTCTATTTGCAAATTCGCTCTCTTCTCTGGGTGTATAATAATAATAATAATAATGACAACGAAATTATTAAAAGAATGGAAGAAAATGAATTGTTGTGCAAATATCTGGGACTACAACAATCTAGATGCATAGACCAAACATGCATATAGAAGCAACTAACTGAGGAATTTGAAGATCGAGTCGAGAAATTAATACATACAGATTTAAATGGACGAAATTCAACAAAAGAAATTAATTCATTTGCCATTCCTATCCTCATGTATACATTTGGAGTAGTTTCATGGACACTAACAGATATAGAAAACCTCCAGCGAAAAGTTAAGACCATCATGGCAAAGAACAGGTCACACCACAAAAGCTCAAATGTAGAAAGGCACAGTCTGCCTCGCAAGGAAGGAGGAAGCGGCATAATCCATTTGAAGAACCTACACACTTCACAAATAAAGCAACTCCGAGCTTTCTTTCACCAGAGGAAGGAAGAATCTAACTTATACAAGATCATATGTGCAGCTGACATGAAATATACTCCTTTGAATTTAGCAGACCACTCTCCACAACCAAATAAAATTAACGCTGAAATCAGTCAGAGAATTAGCATATGGAAATCTAAACCACTTCATGTTAGACATGCTCATGATCTAGATGAGCCTCATGTCGACAAAGCTTACGTCGATCGCCTGGCTTTCAAAAGAGGATCCATACTCGGAAACGGAGGGATTTCTCATGGCAATTCAAGACAAAGTAATAAGCACAAAAAACTGTAGAAAATTTATTTTACAAGACACTGATATAGCAGATGACAAATGTAGGAGATGCAAAATTAAACCAGAAACTATACAACACATCACAGGAGGATGCACTCTATTAGCACAGACAGATTACACCCTCAGACAATCCTGAGACTAATATTATCCATCAGAAACTCTGCGGGAAGTATGGACTAATAGAAGACACTGTCCGTACTACAAGAACTTTCCAAAATCCATTTCAGAGAACAGTAGGTACAAAATTTATCTCGATAGATCAATTCTCTCGACAAGACAATCTATCATAAAAGATCAGATATTATTCTAATAGACAAACTCAAGAAAATCACTCACATCATAGATATTGCAGTAACCAACACCCACAACCTACAAACTACTTACAATGATAAAATTCAAAAATATGAAGATTTGAAAACAGAGATTCCTATAGTCCTGTTCACAACTGGAGTCATCCCTCATAGTCTGCATCTGAGCATCCATCGGCTTCATCTCCCAAAAAACATATTTCTAACTTTACAAAAAGCAGTCATCTTTAACACCTGTAGAATAGAAGATTTTTAAACTGTGACAATGTTTGAGGTGAGGATGTTTAGTATACCCTGCACCTTACCTGAATTCAACTACAAGTTCTGAAAAAAAAAGTTCATGAAAATAAATAATAATAATAATAATAATAATAATAATAATAATAAAAGTCAATTTTGAATCAAAAATGAAATAAATAAAATAAACGCTTCGACGAATGAAACCGCTCACAAAACGAGCAACATCTCTGATATTGGTTCACCATCAGCCCTATGACCTTCTCTGAATCCAATAGAGGTCAAGAGTAATCTTCATCAAAGAAATGCATTTTCATATTGCCCCGTAACTTCGTCCCAAACCTGGTTCGCAGTGAGTGATGACTGCTAGACTTCTCCTATTGATTTATCGCTGAATCCAGTTTTTTCAATTGTTGGACCACTCGCTTAACCTGCTTTTTTTTTCAAATGAGGCACCGACCCACGAAAAGGCATGTGAGGAATTTTTCGGCGAAGTCCCGTTCAACGTTTCCGTGGACCTGTTGACTTTGCTTGCTGGGTGCAAGGTCTCGTCGAACGTACGTCATAACCGCTATTGACATAGATCATTGAGGGAAAGTCCCTTTTCGGATTGATGTTAGTTAACACGATAGACAGTTTGCGTGGTAAGGAATAGTTCTCTATCTCCATCCACGGACCTCACAAAGGCACTTTGGTGATGGGGGGGGGGGGGAAAAANCAGATTAAATCATCAAAACTGATTAATGAGGAGATATTAATGGCAAAGACTAATTTACCTCAGCGCTACGCGACGTAATTTGTGTAATGGGTAGGAAATGTAATAAGTAATGTAATAATTAATTTACTCATTCAGTAGGAACGCCCAAGACATCTGCATTTCTCTTTCACGAATGGTTCTCTCTAAAGATTAAAACGAGTAAAAAAGTGTTAATTTACCAATATTTTCCTCGGTACATTACAATAGCAACATAATTACAATGTACTATCTTAACTAAATTGTACGAAAAATTCTGATCAAGAATGTTATTTTAATTTTATATCCAAGAAAAGGAACTGCAATAGACAGAGAGAGAGAGAGAGAGTCGTCACATCGGGATGAGATCGTAGATTTTATAAAATGACTTGACCGTCCGAACATACTCTATGATAAAGAAATATAAATGTCACGTGAATGATTCATGCATAAAATCCTTAAAATATTTTATTCAACAATAGTATTATTCAACTCAGCATGATTTTCCGTAAATCGGAAGCGAGTAATTTTATTTTCGTAGTAAACTGAATGCGTTTGCCGTGTTACTTTTTGGACGTACTGATTAGTTTTCTTTTGGGATACGAGTACTATATAGCGCATGAATGAAGGCTTTCGGATGGGCGACAGAGAAACTTGAATTAAACGTTTTATTACAATAAACTTATTGTCAAAAAAGCAGTTACAAACTGCGTATGACAACGTGGGGGATAAAGAACTACTCTCGGGAAACAAGCAAGGGACCATCCCATCAATTCCGATCAAGTGTCCAAGAGCAGTGGTACATTTAATATCTATAAAAAATTATTTAAAAAGTACGTTCTTTGATCCATTTATTAAGCTTCTAAACGTGGATTTTATATTCTCTAATTGCATTATTGATAAATTATAATAATTTTATTGTAATTGATAGTATTCTCTAACTGTTGCTGATTGTAATGCATGATTTGACGCACCTAAACGCAGAATCGCAAATTATGTAAATGTTGCCCACCTGCGAAAATTCTATACTTTTTACAGGATCTGGTTAGAGTAAAAAATGTACTTCCTTGATCTCTGATCAGATGCTTTGTTAGTAGATCTTCGGCGATTGTGATTTCCAGAGGATTTACAAGACAACAGAGTTGACAGGGCACCAAGTTTCCTTGTTTCCTTGAAAAGTAAGAAATGTTTGGCGGTAAACTCTTCCCGTGAATGTGCAATGACCTTGCGCATCGCACGAGGTGTTTGGTGCGCATACACATGTGGCCCCACTTTGTCGTTTTTTGACGCATCTTCACTCAGAAAGACATGTTGCAACATATGGTATTTTTTTTACACGAGATAAGCCTGTGTGACTAGTTCACGCCACTAACAATTGTAAACTTGCAAAAGCAACAGGACATTCGATTTTATTTGTATTATTGAAACTTGTATTTTACATGTGAGCGGAATACATTTCAATAAAAATCAATAAATCTTTAATACAACCTTATTTACTCTATAATGCTTCCAATGAACCCCAACTGCCTACTGAGCTTATTCCTATTCCCCGGATTCGATGGCAATTCGAAAACGTCATTAATAGCAGTCGTAAATAATAATATTAACATTTGTTTCAAGCACAGATTATACGTTACGTAATGTAATGTTCTATCTCATTTGTTGAATTGTAATATATTCAAATGAAAACAAACAAAAAAGTGAGTCTAAAACTGCGATTTTCTTTACATTTTTGTAAACGATAATTTTTGATGATTTAAAATTAAATAGAATAATGTATACTGTTGCTCAATAGTTTATTTCTTCGTATTACCATTTTTTAAAATCACAAATAAGGTAAATTAGAGGATAATGTATGGAAAATAGCTTTCGGTGCAGTATGAAATATGAACGTCTAGTACAAATAGATAGCACAAATGACCAACAATAATTCGATAATTTAGTGTCAAAAATCTGTTGAAAATTACGTATAATCAAGCGGAATATAATGAGCTAATTTTCTGTCCAGATGTTAACAAGATACTGTTCCATCATTTCGATCCATTGGGGATATCGGGGAAACGCGCGGATCCAGACGAGGCTACTGAGGAAATTTGCACAGAAATGCAAAGGTTGAGTATAGGTCTGATATGATACTATAAATAAAATGAATGTATGATTATTGATCACCATACATGAAACTAATTGTTATATTTTATTAAATTATTTATATTATAATTGTACTTCTACTGTTTTGATAAAATATAAAGTGAAATTTATAAAAAGGGATTTTAAAAATTGGAATATATTTCGCGATAATTTATGTAGAGAAGCTTTTTATTTCAATCATTGTATCTCTTATAGAATAAGGATGTAGTAAAATTGTCATATTATTCTTACAGAGACGTTGGTTGTTTTTTTTCAAGCACGTGAGGTATGGAGGTGAGGTTCGTAACTTCAAAGGTCATTTCAGGTAGTGATTCCAAGAACGCTGACAGCCCAGCTGCACGTCAGAAAAGTCCTATATTCTCATAAATTCCCGTCATGAAACAGTATACATGCACATTCTTCTGACAATTCGACACTCGTCAACGTAAGTCACATGTCTACAGAGAGTTTGCGTCATACAGTGTTATACGTATTGGTGTGGTTCAAGGTTCCTCGATTTCCCCTTTTGGTGGTCGAGGTTATCTACCAACCACTGTCAATTTGCACAATGGAATGTGGATTCATTACAATCGAGAATGACACTTTTTTGTTTGAGGGAGAAATGATCTCAATATTGTTATCAACTTATCTTCCTTTCTAGAATAAAAAGTTTTACGTATTTCGTGAAAAATAGAATGTTTAGTTCCTCTTATTACAGGTCACAAAGAATTCTGTTCTTAATTCTGGTCTGAATATGCTTAAAGTTTCTCCACGTACGTAATCGAATTACCGGGGACATTCTTATAGTGATAGCTTTCCTATCCGGGATAACTTGACGCACTCGATATAACTTTTGTACATCAATTTCTTTAAAATTCATTTTATTGTAGATTTTACAGCCTTTGAAATATTTTTAAATTATTATTAATTCTCTTCAGAACTTTTTTTTCTTCTGAAAATGAACTTTCTTCCATTTTCAGTACGCAGGGTTGCCTTTGTTTCCCCTAGATGAGTCATAGGCAAACTGTGATTACTTGCTAAATCTCTTTCGAGAATCGCCTCGTCAGTCTGGACAACAAGAGGACATCACAATCAACTAAGACATCTAACCTTTCGCTTATGTGCAGTCAAAGAAGAAATTCAAAATGGATACGTGATTTAACGACACCTTCTAATACATAAATGACAGAAAAATATTTGCATCTTGCCGGTAAAACAATTGAGTTCCGACACTTTGAATAACTAATGCTATTTCTACATGACATAATCTGATACAAGAGTCCTTTAAATTATTTAAATATATAGTAATCCCTTTTTTTAATACTGTAAAATGTACCGCGTAACATAAAATTGAGAAATCTATTGGTTTACGAAGATAAAAATTCTTTCAAAATAAAATATTACTAATTGATCTATTTCTTTTCGAAATGAAACAGGTTATACGAAAACGTTCAATGTATAAAATAATATAAAGTTTGTAAATTCAAAAAAATTAATTAAAGAACGCGAATTAACATGCAGCTAAAAATTAGAAGCCTGTTAATAGGACGCTCTTAAATTAGAGTATAATTAGTTTCATGATGTATTAATAGTCAAAGAAAACATAAATGACAACATTGAATGCAAAAATCGTATTTAGAAGCGACAATTTTGTGGAAAATCAAAATTAACACACTATAGAAACAATGGAGCAAAATTGAATTTCTATAGTTTGTAAATTAACTTTTTCTTTTGTTTTATTCCCTTATATTAGAGGTAGATGTCGCATAAAATAACCTTATTGTCAAAGAGTGAGTGAAATTATTGGAGCATATACGTATGTGATATAGAAGGAAAGAAAATATCGTGATATTTGAAAATACTTTGGTGAACTTTCCAAATTACATATATCTGGCATTAATGCAAATTATTTCCCGGTACATAAATTCGTATTAAAATAGCAAACAATTAGCTAAACTTGAGGTATTATTACCGAACTAGTAGATGAGTCTTTTACTATAATCAATGTATTGCGTTTTAGTGTAATAAAACCTAATGCACTCTTATTTTCAAGTTTTAAAAAATATTATTACCTGAACTTTTCTAGCCATTTAATATTTTGAAGAAAGAGAAGTACACGTAGCAGATGAGTGAATTCAGAACATATCAGTTCATATTCACTCATACGAAGTTCACTGTTGTTATCTCACTGATCGTACATTACTTCTATCGTAATTTGCATAGTAATTTACGAAAATGTATGAAATTTCATTAACTATTTAATCTCTCCCAAGTATATAATCAACCTTACAAATAAACAACTGTTAAATACAGTACTAAGAAATCAGATAAATAAGAGAATAATGATTGGACTAAGCAAATTTATTTTGCGGAATTCATAAACGGTAAGTCACCGAGCAAATCTCGTTAACGAAAACATCAAACTTCTCACCAGTAAATCCAACATTTTCGCAACCACTTAAGGAGCTTTAACACATTACTCTTCTTCATAATGCAAATACACTCAAGGTGGTGTACTAAATTTACCGTTTCAACCTTACGTGAACTACGCAAATGCATGTATGCAATTTTTCGTATAATAAATAGACTTTACGTCGAAAGAGTAATTTTCTGAGAAAAAATTAAGAAGGATTACACACTGTCTCGTTGGTGGGTCAAGGTACGAGGAGGTTACCTCGCGATTCTGATACATCGCCAACTGGATCACAAGACGACATTCATCATGTCCGTGAGTAAGGTTCAAGAGGAACTTTAAGTGTATGTCTGGTTGACTGATACTTAATACCTGACTTCACTTATAATTCTAGTCTTCATGAATAATACTCCACTTAAGTCATAATACCTGACTATTTCAACTTCTTAAAAAAAACTAAGCACAGTCTATTTTGCAGGAAATTAAAGCAGCGTCAAGCTCAAAATCGTTAATTTACATGAAGACAAGTGTTGTTACGTACTGCTTATTTAAATGTTAACTCCTGAAAAATTAAAATAAATGTTGCTTTATGTTAGAGAGAAGAAATACTAGAGAAGAAATACATACAACTGAATCAAACATTTTGATTTGTTGTCCATATCAATTTTGAAATCAATTCTTTTGATTACGAACTATGGAGAATCTCTTGTTTCACCTACAACACAAAATTACCATCACGATTATTTATGTTTTCGGTAGAGACTTCTTCGGTTAATGTAGGAGTAATTCTTATATTTATTATGCTTTTTTTTCTTTTAGAAATAACCATACTACTCGAATACCGTTCAAAAAAGTTATTTTAAAACCTACATCGTTCTATAGGATCACATCATTCTATCTACTCTACAAAATATGGTTACTAGACTCTAAAGAGCTATTTGTACATCCTAGTTGTCTCACATCAAATAATCGTATCGTACTATTATATAAAAGAGAATTTTAAAACTGCTTGGCAGGTAAATAAACTGCAAGGTCTTGAGCATCTGGAAACAACCGAAAAATATATGTAGAGTAATACTGTGGAAAATTTATATTTACATTGATGATGATATGTCAGAAACAAAATTTACATTGGTACCGCTATATTTTAAAAAAGAACATGAAATGGGATTCTCGTGTGGATTCTCGGCGAACATACGTCCGGTTACTTTCGTTTAGTTGAAAATGGCGACGAACCGGGAAAAGAGCCCGGGACTCCTCCTTTAGTCACAGGGGTGCTAACCTCTAAACCGCCCGTTCTTTTTCCACAACAGTACACCATTTCCACCCAGACCTAACATGGAAAACCTGAGACACATCCCCTTACAAGCAATGTGGCACACTGCTGTGCGCGCTTCCACACGTACCTACGTTTTAAGGATGGTCATGCATATTCTTTCGCGTACCTACATGTGGAAAACATACGTGGTAACATTCGGTCAGGTGAAGATAGCACGAGCGTAGAGGCAGGTGTCCCAGGTTCGCTTCCCGACTCCTCGCCATTTTCACCTGACCGAAAGTTATCACACATCATCTTCACGTTTAGGCACACGGAAGAAATATAAGCATCCCGTTGCCTCCCTCCATTTTATTGGTTTTCACGTAGTTTGAATGAGTACGCATTGACCGGGTGGCAAGCGACTATGAAAAGTCACTGAATTTGCTCACTGCTCTGGTAAAAAAAGTGATATCAAGGATCATCAAATTTTTAAAAATGTCACAATTTTCTATTTAAAAATAATTTTTTGTTCAGTTATATTTCAGGCAGCTTGTTCAACCCAATAACGTTCCCGTGAGTACTTTCATATAGAACCGTAAGTGCTACCTCACTAATCACGAAAGTAACCAGTTGCTTCCTCAAATGGTCTTGATTGGAAGTATATAAGAGGTGAGCAAGACAATTCCAGTCGCAGTTTCTTTGCAACGGTTCCGCGACAGCTGTAAAGCAGTTCCACCAAACAATTCCGTTGCGACGAATCTGTCGTGGCAGTCACGTTCGGTTCCGCTGAAATCTTCCGTTGTAACCTATGTCACTATTGTATTTTAACAATATAATGAATTGCAACGAGTGTGAGTTTTTCTGTCTACTGTTATAAACTAAAGTTTGACAGTATAATTTATTTTGAATATCGCGTGTCAGAGTTTGGTCTAATTTTGGTAGAATTTCCATGCCAAAATAAATCTGATTCACTGTTGTTCTGAATATTCTAGTTTCATAGTTTTTTCAGCAGCTGTTTTAGAACAATTTACGACTCCAAGCAACGACGTGACAGTGTGACTGTTCCAAATGGAACTGTGAGCACCGTTGCAACTATGCAACATCGAGAATGTTCCGAGTGTAACTGTTAGCGTCGTAGTAATGGAGCGACAGCGACACTGTTCCGAGTGAAGCTGTTTAGCTCCAGAGACAGTTTCAGTTGCAAAGAACCACTTCTAGAAGACGTGATAGAACGCACCGCTGTCATAGCAACTACTTGCGGGCGCAATTGGAGCCTGGAACAGTGTACGGCGATTCCACTCCTACGCCTTATTTCCTCCTTTTAGCAAATTATATGTTTTACTGACCGCAAATGTCATGATGGCTCCACCTGTTCCGCCTACAACTACCGATTCCTTCTCCAAGTACCTCAGTGTCGTCAATGATAGCTGTGCTAAAGGCTACTTTCAACAATCTTTAGTCAGTCGAATGCCAAGCTTTGATTTTTTCATATTTCCGATAAGTGTGGTTATTCTTTTTAATAACAATACTTTATCAATAATTCATAAATCATTCTGCAATAGTAATTTCCCTTTATGGAATTGCTTCTTCATTTTTATGAGATTTTATCTGCTACGACGTTTGTTCCTGAATTGTTTAAATAACTTTTGCTTGCATGTTGATTGCGAGGGAAAATTAATCCATTGGTTAGGGAAAAGTCAAAAAATTTTGAGGTGGAGTATCATTAGTCACCCTGCATTGTACTTTATTGTTGACTGGCCACTTTCTACGTTCAAATTACTTATTTTGTTTATCATCCCTGTTTTTATTCACAATTGTTTTTACTTCTACAAAAATATCCCATTATTTACTAGTGTGAAGAATCAAAATAAATACATTTTAACTCGACCTTTTTTCTGGACGATCACAATATATTTTTCTAGTGTTTTACTTCTACGCAACGTTTCGACTCGAGGTTGAACTCATCAGCAGTAAACGAATGGTAACAAGAAAAATGAGAGTAGCAACGGAATAACTGAAAATTATATTAAACGCAAATATTAATTCCAAATGTGTATGGAAAAAAGAATAAAATACACAAACATGTTATAATATTCAATTTTGTCAAGTTCTGTGCTAATTATTATAGACAACATAAACTCTCAGTACACTGAATATTACAATTTTTAAGAAATTGTGAATACAGAAATAATCATCAAGGGTGTTCATTTATTGAAGACCGCTGGTACAATTACATTTGAAGGTTTCTGTTGACGTTTTGGGTCTGGCTTTAGATCCCTTCATCAGAACGTATCGATACACTTGAAGAGAAATTACATATACATGTTTTAAACGTCGAAAGAGTACAATCATCAATTAACATATCATATGAAGATAATTTAATTTGATGATATAAAATAAATATTGTATTGTAAACATATGATAGTTCTGGATCAGTACGTAAATTCTAACTACCATTTGTATTCACTTTCAAAGACCTTTCATTTCTGCTGTTTGAAAGAATATATTGGTTTGAAGTTCTTGGTATGTTTTTATATAGCTCTTATATTTTTCTATTTGTCATTTGAAAAATGCGTCTGCATAATTTATTTAAATTAGCTGTAAAATTGTGAAGAGAAATTGACCAGTCATTTGTGTTGTCAACTTTGTCACCAAACCAAATTCTCATACTGATATAGAGTGATCAAAATCAAGGTGCTCAGAAGCAGAAACTAACGTGAGCACTCTTTGTAAGTTAGTGCTGACACACAGTTTGGAGGATCAAGAATTTTTCTATGAGAAAGGGGAGGAATGTGCCCAGGCGAATGGGCAAAGGGTGCGTCATTGCAACATTCTCGAGCGTTGTATAGCTACTCTTTACAAAATGTATTCTTAAACAAAACACGCAATATTGAAATAATATAAATATAAAAAATAGGCGTTAAATATTTCTCAGTTTCTATCTGGGAGGAGAAACGATCGCACCTGCATCCGCGAGTACCGCAGGGGTCACTCGCACCGCACACCAGCAATTGTTTGACGTCGGTGTGCACAGAGCCATTTACCTAAACACTCGGCACGGCAGTCTCACAATTTGGCAAGATGATATTCCCCAGACATTCTTTTTTTGCTTTTTCCATCTTTGTCGCTAGCACCCGCAGTCACATTATCGTCCACTGCGACAGAAATGTTGAAACTTAGTCCTACAACAAAAAATAGTTGGTGTGCGTTAGTTCTAACAGTCCCAATGCGGACGAATAACATTTAACTACGAATTCTTCTAAAGCCATTGTATCAATTGATTAAGATTGACGGCAAAAAGAGGCATTTACGAAAGGTTTTCTTGGAGAACTTAAAGCGCAAATCATATTTGTCTTTCGCTGTTAGTACGTCATTTTTCCCTATGTCATTCGAAAATCTATTCTGATTTATATTTTCCTCTCTTCAACTACCGTTAAATATAATAGAGATGCGAGGGGTTAACTGTAGGTTGGTACACATTATTTCAAATTTGAATATTATCTATTTCTTTTTTATCGTCCTATTATTTTTTACTCTTCACCACGTCAACCGCCTTTGATCCTTTGGCTTTCGTGGGACCTGTTGACGTCACAGCAAATCTCGGAATGTTCGACAAGGTGAAGACCCTGCCCTCCAACGCCTGAGAAGTGTTGGTTTACGTGCATACACACGCCAATCCTCAGTGATTGATGTTGTCACCTATTCTCCAGTGACGTATAACAGGTTTGCTCTTGTGATTTATTGGATTTTTTTAGGATAGAATACAAAAACTCATAATAATGAGGTCTGGTGGATGTGGTGTACGGGTTATGGAAGTCGAGGCGGGTGGTGCAGAGGTAGCATAACTGCGGCCATAGTAAGAGATCACGGGATCGAGTCTCGGTCCGTCGCCAATTTCACCTGGTCGTAGATAATCTTCCCTTCTTGAGTAGGTACTCGGAAGATAATTCTTAAAATGATAACAATGAATTTAAAAAAATTAGAATTTAGGGTTGAAATTACGAAAAAGTAAAAAATTCAATTCTTGGCCCGGGGTTTTGTAATTTGTCAGATTGTGGCTCAAACACACACACACACACACACATATATAT
>NNCF01126451.1:2107427-2183338 GCA_002313205.1 Laupala kohalensis
TTATTATTATTATTATTATTATAAGACATGACTGCTGAATGGGCAATAGCGACTAACAGTCCTGCAAATAAAACTAGTGTAAAAATGTATGAAATTTAGTTAGCTTTGCTATATTATAGAGGAAAACATAGTGTCCGTTTCTAAATTCTTTATTACAGAAAGCTTCCTCGACCGCGTAGCAAAATACACAAATAATAGAATAAAAGAAAGTTAATTGCATTTGAATTATAAAAATGGAATAAAATACTGTAAAGTGAAAACAATGTAAATTGTGAAAATATTGGAAGAATCTATTTGAAATTTGGATGACGTTTTAGGCGACGATGAGGGATTTATCCAAATTTCGAATGTATTCATAAAATATTTTCGCAATTTAAATTGTTTTCACTTTACAGTATTTTACTCCACTTTATCATTCAAGTACAATTGACTTTATTTTACAAGGTCTGTCCGGTAAGGCAAATATATTTTCTAAGTTAAAGGTACAACCTTTTAAATCTCTTAAAAATAGTTCCCTTGGATATCTGCACACTTTTTTCAACGACTCTGCCATGCACTGTACGCGTCCTGGAAGACGTCTTCGGGAACCTCATGAGTCTTCGTCAATCGGTTTGGATCTTTTCAATCGTTCAAAATCGGATGATTTTTTCTGGCGCTTTTAATCCTGGGAAAAAAAGAATGCCAGCCGGGCCAAGGTTCGGACTATACGGGGGCTGCGGCGGGGTTGCAATGTTATTCTTGGCCAGGAACACCGAAACTCGCAGAGCAGTGTAGCTGGGAGCGTTGTCTTGGTGGAGCGTCCAGATGGCGGCGATCTCCCTTCTCGCGCGGACGACCAATTTTCTCATTCTCTCCAGCACATTAGCGTAGATTTCTGAAAGTTTCAAGTTTCCACCATCATCAGGACACTCAATCGACGATCCGTGTTTTACAAATTTCGCACACGGGCCATTTTTCGTTGACCAAGGACTTCCAGAGCGGGATTCATCGGCTACCTCTTCCCGGCCGTCCTTAAACATCTTCAACCACCTCGAAACTCGAGAATACAAAAGAGATGCGTCCCAGTAGGGTTCCTTAATCATTGCGTAGGTGTCGGCAAGATTTTTGGCACCAAATTTGACTGCGTACCGTTTTTCGAGCGAGTCCTCCATCGCGCGTCATGACACAGGCAATAGACCGGAGTACACTAAAACAAGGGTCCGGACGCTCCCAGAGCTCGGAGCATTGTAACCTTGGTAGCACTGAATAGCTGAAGCCTCCCCCCATCTAACCCAACCAATTCAAACGCGCTACGACCAGTAGAAGCGCAGGTAAAAATACATTTGTCTTACTTACCGGACAGACCCTGTATCCTATTGTTTGTGTATTTCAATGTTTTTTTTTTAAATAGAACTCGTTATCTCATTTTGTAGTACTGAAGATGGCCGCTACGCGGTCGGAAAAACTTTCCGTAATAAATAATTTAAAAAGAGTCACTATGTTTTCCTCTATAATATATGAAAAGTCTTTCAACACCTCACCGTCACCTAACATTAGTTTTGCTACTTAGCAGGCTGATTTTGCGGTCCGGGAATCAGTTACAAATTACGTGTGGGACTGACGATTTAGAGAGACCGTTTTTTAAGTGATACTAACTGGATGATCATAAATCAGGTTTAATTCTCTCAAAACAAATTGAAGAAAACAAAGTATTACGATTATTTTGAGAATTGTTTTCACTTGACAAGGACTAGTAATCTCCAGGAGCTTTTACTACAATTTTTAGTGGCACGGCTATAAGGAAAATATTTTTCCACAAGCGTCAACCATAAAATTTTTATTGTACGTCTATTGACTTTTTAGATTGAAAACGTGTAATGGCATTTTACCTATTCTTGTTATATATTCTGGTGCTAATATTTTATTTTACTGATACCGCACTCATATTGTACGTGAAAACATAATGCTGGAAATCTGCCTGTTATGAGGATAAATCATGTGCTTTATGTTCTTTATAACTCAGCATTTCTTCAGTGTTCTCAAGCCATGATAACATAAGGCTTAAAATGGATTCAAACACTTTTTTTATTTCTAAGTTATATAAGGGTATATTAAAGGATCAATACATACATTTCAAAATATTATGATTCAAAACATTAATATTTATTAAACACTTTTGAAACTTAGGAATATTAGAGTCGTGTTTGGACCCATTTCTTTACGAAATATATCGGGATTTGAGATATAAAATTATTCATGTAAAAAATTGTGAGAAGTCATTCTTTTGTAAGGCAGTGCCTAGTAGTGAGTTATTTGCCGTAGATAGTGAGCGTGAGTGCAGTAGCCGCTAGACACACTATAGATTCCGTGATAATTGACCACATCCACTGTTCAGGATTTGTTCGAGGAATAACCTCCTAATTCAGCTATTACATCACGATAACGTCATCTGTTATTTTCCGCCAATTACAGTTCCTATTGTTGTATGGGCTACATCTCGGACTCTGATATTTGTTTTCTTACGATCTTGTTTTGCGGAAGAATTGTATTTGCGATGCGTCTCTTTCATGGTAAGTGGTTGCCTTGAAGAGATTGTTTACGTACACTTACGTACTATCACGAAGCAGAAAGCTGGTATATGATTGATGAGAAATGCCATTCGCTTCCCATAACCACACTCCGTTTTACGGCTGTTTTCTCCCGCTGCGCTTTGTTCCTTGTGAATTACTTGGTGTTGGATCATGAGTAAGCGTTTTAGAAGCTCTAGTGGAGGATATAGTAGAATAACCGAAGAGTATTGTTTCTCAAATTACAAGTTTGTTTATCTGAGAAATTGTGTCAACTTGTTTCATATTTATAGCGTTAATATCATGATACTGATCGTACAGTTGCGAATTTTCTTCTAATCTTAGGAGTGTTTTGAATGTTAAATCCCCCTCTGCCCTTGATCTAAATTGATGGGATAGTCCCTTGCTTGATTCCGGAAAGTAAATTAGTTTATATTCTCCACGTGGTCACACAGAGTTTGTAATTGCTTTCTTGACAGTAAATTTATTTACAATAGGTAATTTTAGAAAAGATAAACCTGAAATGTATTTTTTACTTTGGAGAGTGAAAATATTTTGATAGAACTATTATGCAGAATACAGAAATCTCTTGAATTGCGGTTAACATCACAGTAGGCAATAGATTAATTAAGTTATGTTGAATGAGAATGGTAGACGGGACCGAGATTCGAACTCGGGACCATCAATTTTGCGCTTATGTATGCTTGTGAACTCCAGAATTGGAAAATATCTACCCGCAATAAAGTACTCCCTATGGACGTCGCCTCTAATGGGGATTGTCATATCTACGATATCACTTCAGAGGTGTGTGGGTCTCGCAAGTTGAATGAAAATGGCAGTCTGACCCTGGAGGATAACGGGGTGGCGCAGTTGGTAGCGCATCACCGCGCTAAGCTGATAGTCCCAAGTTCTAATCTCGGTCCCGTCTCCCATTTTCATTCAACATTACATAATTAATATTACGCAGTAATAAAATACTTTTAACCTCGGATATTCTATAAAGCTAACAATAATTATATGAAAGTTTGTTTGCTTCTGGAATATTCTTCTAGAGAACAATTCCAATTAATTTTATGAAATGAGGTATTTTTAGATGAAACTGCGGACTTATTTGACCTTGATTAGTAGAATAGTTTTGTACTTTTTTAATATTAGGAAATAAATGTATTATGGATTTTTAAGAATAGAAAACTTGGTTTACAGTGTGAATGAAAAAGTATGCGTTTCCTGAAGAAAAATGAAAGATAAATATTGGTATCTTCTTTTCACTATGTATACTGCTGCTGCCAGGAGGTAAACCGACAAAAGCTTGAATTTGAATTATATCATCTTTGTAAAATGCAACAGAAAAGTTATCTACCGAAGGTGTGTACAGTGATGGTCACCATATTATTGGAGTTGTAACGAATGTCATTTTCAAACGAGAGTTTCGGTTGGCCAGATTTTCATTGATAATGAAAGTAAATTTTTATAAATAAGTTGAGTAAATACTTGACTGATAACTATCGATACTTTGTTACTTCATTCTCTGAAATATTACGATATCCTATTTCAAATTATTCCCTTTTATATTGCAACCTGTCAATCTTAATTTGTGGGGAAAATCTTTCAACAAGAAATAGGCGATGAAATAAAAATATATTGTTCTCGTACGCTTCCTGAGTCAATGTATTAGTAATTGAATGACATTTCATTCGGTTCAAGTAAGTTAGGATGGGTAACAGGTTCGTGCGGTGCAAAGATACGAGTCGTCTTTGTGAGTTCGTTGCTATGTTCATCTCCATTTTTGCTAAATGTACTCCTTGTTTAATGGTATTTGTTGTTAACTGTAATGTACCGGCGGAATTCACGTAAGGGACAGAGAAAATGAAATAAGTACATTTTCTAAAGATTTGTTGTAATAATAATTAAATTTTAGAGGGTGTCGGCACCCTCCCTTTCTTTCAAAATGATATATAATTACGCAGTTCTCGAGTATATTTATTTAGCTTCACAATGGTTCTAAGTTGTTCTTACGCATCATGGGAATTCAGTCACCTGGAAACGGAATTATCCGAATGCGGACCATTGTCTCACAACACCGACTCTTCTCTCCTATATTTCTCTCTTTCTCTCTCACTTTCTTCTATCGTTGGAAATCGGTGATTTATAATTAGTTATTATTAGTAAACATTTTAAGTATCTTGAGATGTAGGTGTCTACGCAACGTTTTTACTTAATCTCCTTTTTTAATTTTTGAACTGCATTTATTTCTATAATATACTTATAATGTAAACAATTAAATTTAAGAACTGATCCATGTACACATTTCGTGTTTTTTTGGGAATTATTAGCGCAAAAGAAATCATTGCCCTCGCATTGAGACACATGTAAAAGCAGCTTGTTTTAAGAAAAAGGCACGAAGAAGGCTGTTTCCATTCAATAATCAAAATTAAGTATCGTCAAAGAATTTTAAGTTTGGTTTACATTATTCACTTTTGTATTAATAACTGTGACTAAATCATAGAATGTTATTTTACGACAACAGTTCTGTTGTTTATACGTTTACTGCGCAAAAAAAGTTTTTTATAACAACAAATCAAGGCCATAAATTTTTTGCGTGAAAATCCCTTTTTTAACTCCAGTGTGGCAAATATGCATAGAGTGGATATTTGCCTACTTCGGAAGAAAACAGGCTTACGAAAATTTGAAGCGTTATTAAAGATATTTTTTTTCTTTTGAACAAGGATGTTAAAAGAGGTTATACTCAATGAATTGTTAGCCTTATTTGAAGCCTCAAACCATTTTCAAGTCTCATACGCGTGTGGATGACTGGTGACCATTCTCATTACTATCACTTGTAAATTGAAAGAGAGAGAAAAAAGAGAATTTTACCTCCGTTGGGGACAAATCGAGGACAAAGTTATAATTTTAACTGTGAATATATACACACAAAGTTTTACAGTTTTCTAGCCCAATTATTATGGGAATGTTATATATATTTCTAACAGATGAAAATAAGATTTTGTTAGTTTATTTATTTGAAACCTAAGATTGCGATAACACAGACACACAAAAAGAAAAAAAAGTCGAAACCCAGAAGGTAGACCCTACTACCCCTATGTATTTTGGGGCGCTGAAACCGATAGTGACTATAATTTCTTTAAATTATCCTATTTTCCCTTAGCACCTCCCTTCAGCCCCCAGGTGGGTTTGAGATTTTGTTTTTCATGAAAATTCAAAATATATGTATATTCTCAGGTATTTTGGTGAACTAAAACCGAATATAACGATAAAAACTTATTTGAACTGCCCGTCCACCCCCTTGCAACCCTCATTTTGAAATGAAATTGAAATTTCGCTTCTTCTGAAAATTTGAAACTATTGTGAATTTATAGTCACTAACGGTTTCAGAATCCCAAAATACATAAGGGTAGTAGGGTCTACCTTCTGGGTTTCGACTTTTTTTTCTTTTTGTGTGCCTGTGTAATTATAGAGTTTTAAACATCGTTTTTTTTTCATATGAAGCAGAAACATTAAACTACGTTAGGTTAAACTCTTATGCATTGTTAGACTAATTCTTTATCAGATGTTAAAACAAATATTAAATAACTCTTCTCTGGAGGCCACATATGGCGGCGACACACAAGCGGGTCTTAAGCTTTTTATACAAATCTACATCATTATGAGGCCACAGTATTATTCTGAACCTGAAGAAATTTTGCGCACTTGTTCTTCCCGAATCGAGGAAGATCAGTCTAAATTACATTTCTCAAAACTACCGCAACCCATAGGCCCATCCCTTAAAACAGAATATAGGTATTTTTTGATAAAATTGTGCTCTCTTCATGAACATACGATTAAAAATAACCCGTTCCCTCCAATTAAAGTAGAATCTAGCTCACATGACTTTAAAAAAGAAGGGGAAAATATCGAGGTGAGATTTCGTACAACCCATCTCATCGTCCTTTCTCAACCTTTGAAGCAGTAATTTGATACTCCTTTATATCATTTTGCTCACTTGTCTTGCAAAATAAAAGGAAGATAATTGTCTACATTGAATTTTGAAAAACCACTTCTTTCTCCTTTACCATCCCTTTAAGCAGAATTATGAAACTTCTTGAAGTTTCAACAGAAGAGGAAGGTTGCTGTCTAAGGGAAAGGTTGAGGTGATTAGATAAATCACCTCAATCTTTTTTCCCATCCTCTTAGTAGAAGTTATCTATTTATTCGTTAAATTTATACTTTTCCTGCAAAATTGGAGGAAGATCTCTGTCTTCATAATATTTTAAAAATCAACCTTTCACTCTTATCCACTCCTGGTACATTGATAATCCTTGACGTATTTTTCCACACTTTACTTTCCAAATAAGAGGGAAATTATTCATACTATTCCGTTTAGTCCTCATCTCCAACACAAGTGGAAGGAGATTATATGTAAAGATAATAGTTAAATACCGATATTAGTATAACATATGTAGGTTTTAGGAATATTTTATCCTTGAATGAGAAGCAGTCTTGAATTATTAGTCAAAAAAATTTTTTGTTCACGCGCTCCTCGCACATGAACTTGTTTTTGTTTAGAGTAGTGTTCATTTCCTCCACGTGCAGGGTCACGGAAAAGATGAATATTTTCATTAATTCACGCATTTGTTTCTCGTGTTAAGAATTCTCGATCTTTATAAAATATTCAAAACTATATAAATATTCATGAGATGAGAATCTTGTATTACGACATGGAATTTATTTATCAACCTTCTGGGGCGATTCGGGTAATTTCCATATAATTTGTACCTTTCAAGTTCAAGGAGCGTGGTTAACTCGCAGGACACAGAAACAATATGGCTACCAAAACGTTTGATCTAAACTGGTTATATTGAAAACAAGTTACCCCGGACGGTAATTATTTGTTCTGTCGCTGTTTATCGTTATAGTTAGTCAAAAATGTCTGTTATTTAATAGAAAAGCGTAAAATATTTCTTAAAACAGCACATTGTTGTGGAGGAGAAACATCCTTAAATTCTGCTTTATGTAATGGGGAAGAGGAAAATGTCATTTTTCGTAAGTTTTTTCTATTATTTTCAACGTAATGCAGGCAAAAGTACCAAATTTCTATATGTAGGTGTGATTTTTTTTTCGAAATTTTATGAATTGCATGGACCTCCTCTTCGTTTTAGAGTTAAGTGTGCAAAATTTTGACGAGCTCTAAATACTTCTGTAGATTTATATTATATAGCAAATACACACTATATAGAGATACACATTTTTCAATATGTAAAAATATATTATTCTTAAAGAGTTTATAACAATTTGACAAACATTTAATAATTAGAACATTTTAAATAGCTGAATTGTGTTTTAATTTTCATGTATATCCCCATTTTTTTAAAAAAAATATTGAAGTATGTTAGTGTCGCAGGTTAACTCTATTCCCGTGAGTTACCGATTACACGAAAATATTCCAGTGTTTTATTTGAATGATTCCGCTATGAATTGCTAGCNTACACATTTTTCAATATGTAAAAATATATTATTCTTAAAGAGATTATAACAATTTGACAAACATTTAATAATTAGAACATTTTAAATAGCTGAATTGTGTTTTAATTTTCATGTATATCCCCATTTTTTTAAAAAAAATATTGAAGTATGTTAGTGTCGCAGGTTAACTCTATTCCCGTGAGTTACCGATTACACGAAAATATTCCAGTGTTTTATTTGAATGATTCCGCTATGAATTGCTAGCAAGGAATTCCATGAATTGCTAGAAATGTTGATTCAGAGGCGTGAATTGAAGGTGAGTACTTGTCCCTCTAAAGTTTCCGAAGTATTCTCAAGCAATTCTCTCATTTCTCAGGTGTTCGTGGTCTAAAACGTACCGAATTTGTCTCACTTAACGGTCTAAAATTTAATGAATCAATTTAGGGAAATCGAAAATGAAGAATGTTTAATATTTCTGTCGTATGTGTACTAATTCATATAACCTTTCATGTTGCTCAACAAGCATTCCTAAGAATCACTGCTAGTAAATTTCATATTTTGATGATTTTATTTGGCATATACATTACACTTTACATTTGTGCTGATTTTAACATTTTTTTACGATAAATAAAAATCATGTGTCCATGTTGTTGTTTTTTGTTTCTCGTATGTCAACTACTGATGAAGGTCAAAATCCTAGCTGAAACTTTATGTAGTTAATAAGATAATTAGGATAGACGTAAATAGCTCTATAATTAAGTATACATCATTGCAATCTGAGCAAAGCATGGTCTTACAGATATCTTTTGCGATGGACAGTTTTTGGGATCTAATTTGAATGTTTAACTTTTTATTTGTCTTTAATTGTAATCAGACTGACTAATATACTCAAAGGTTTGCACACATAAATAGTTTTACACAATTTAATACATTTGAACTCAATGTTTTCCATTCTGTATCTATGTGCGTGTGGATTTATAGGCACAGGTTTAGCAAATAAATAATTTATATCCAAAACTTAGTTAATTCTGCGTATGACAACAGGAAGGACACTGAGCAACCTCTCTTTAGGGGAGCAAGCAAGGGACTATCTTGTCAATTCTGAACTGACATAAAAGATACGTCGCTTAGAAACAGAGAAAGTGAAGTCCCAACACTATAGTAAGGGGACTCGCGCACGCTTCTTGACTAATGTGAAAGTTCGGGGAAAAAATCTTGATACCAGAGTTTGAGCATCAATAGAACATTAACCCGTAGCGCCCGCAAAAAATGAGTGACACCAAAATTTTCCGTATTGCATTCTGCGTTTAAAAGTGTCAATTAAACATTTTTACTGCATCCTTCGTAAATTTTATTGCAAGTGTAAAAAAGTGTTGGTTGTTCAACTCTTACAATCGATGCGCTGACTTTAAAAACTCATTCCTTACAAACCACACGTCCGATCACAATCAAATTTTAACATAACATATTGTTTAAATTTTAAGACGTTTTTTGTTTCAAGGTTTACTGAGTTTGAAACTGATCTGATGTAAAATGAAAAAGTTCTTATCAAGTTAGCACGACAACGTTTTCTCGGTTCTGGGTTGTCCAAAAGGAACGAAATAGGTCTTCTTGTTGAGTGAAAAAACCGGCACGTTATTCTCTATACCTGCAATAAAATTTAAACAGGATTTTTAATTCACACTGATAAACGCAGAATGAAATACAGAAAATGTGGTATTACTCATATTTGTGTGGTACTACGGGATAACGTTTTATTAATATTCAAATTCGAGTATCAAGAATTTTTTCCACGCCATTAGTGAGTTGCGTCCATGGGAGAGTTGGTCCGTCAAACGTCGTAGAATTCTGCACAATTCTTGTTGCGTTCAGAATTCGGGTTTGATAATTTGATATGCTGATAAGACACGACGGTAACACATGTTCCGTGAGAACTCTATAAATTATTATGCACTCATTTTGAATACGTACATGGTTATATTCCGGGTAACCTTCACACTTGCCCTCACTTTAAAAAAGTGAGGTGAACTTTTTTGTTCAACTTGTAAAAAGGATCTTCAATAAAATGCTTCTGCGTTATAGAGTTAAATATAATAAGATTCTCATGTTTTTTATTTTAAATAACAAATTATTTAATCTAGTGAATTAAAATGTACACAAATAATCATTGATGATAAAAATTGAAAATACTACATGTTATGAAGAGAATTCTTAGGAGGCATCCGGATTATTTTGGAAATTCTCATGATTATTGAAATTTAATGTATTGCTTTTTTTTTTTTTGCTTCGTAGTATTTGTAAATGGGAACTGTAGCGTGCTATCTACATGGAGCGATAGGGGATTTGAATTAAGTGGTAGGCTATTGTTAGTAGGTGGGTCGGCCAACAACTTTGCCCACATGGAGGAGTTAGTAGGAGTAGTTAGTAATATATAGAGTAATATTTTGAGATACTAGGAGGTGGATAGAGGAAGTAGGGTTCGCTTTTCAGAAGTCATAGCTATATAAACTGGGCCATTAATGTGAAAAGCTACAATTTTTTCTGGCCCCACCGGGAATTCAACCCGGGATGACTCGGTGATGAGCAAGAACGCTACCACTTGAGCCATCTGAGGTGACATCTAGTGTATTAAGTTACAATTTGAAATAAACCTAAGATGGTTTACCAAAATGTAATGAAATCATTTGAATACTAACTTCGTCTCGTTCCTCGTGCTTCATTAACTTACTAGAGAAAGGTTTTGTTTTCTTAAATCGTAGTAGTAACACGTAACTTTATAAAGAGCTGCAAGCAGTATCGGGGTTTTTTTGTCTCGTGGTAGAACCTCTTCTGTTTGGTTGTGTATGATATGATTTCTTTCTTCCTGCATACGAGTAAAAAACACGTGCCCCTCACGTTCTCATTCCAACTTCTTGACATTACCTGTTGCATGCTCCCTCGAGTCCTATCGTTGCACTGATGTGAACCTTCCCATTATGTTGGCTCCGCTAAGCGTCTCCACACTTCAGCAAACGAGTTGAACGTCATCAGGAAAAAGTTGCATCAGCTCTATCGACTCATGTGAAAAATGTAGTAAACGTGACAAACGCCTCGGCAAGGAAATCTCAAGGCAAGAGGACAATGTTCATTTTTGTACGTAAATAATTATGTTCAACTAACTGACCCGACAAACGTTGTCCTGTCCAAATTTCAAGAAATATTTTTGTGATAGTTTTGTGAATTTGTGGAAAACTATTAAAGTAAACAAATTAAACGAAGTAAACATTTTTTTAAAAACGTATTTCTGAGTGATTATTGTATCTATTACCGATTGTAACCATGGATATTCAATTTGAGGAGGAGTATGCCTATGGGAAATTTCACAAGCGAAATGAATTCTATCGGCAGTACACTGCTGAAATGCTCGAAATGTGTGATGTGCCTGGAATGTGAGCGACTTGAAACCAAGCGGTTTTGTTACAAAATTTAAGTCACAATTGAATTAAGTCACAATTTCATGTCAACCAAATGATTTATTTTGTTTCATTAAATTTGAAATCATAATGATTCTAAAGGTGTTTTATTTACATTTCGATTTTGATTGCAAGATCGATATTCAAGTAAATAATTAAAACAAAGAAATGCTGACAATGCAACAAACAATCGTAAGTTTTGGTCTTGAGTTCATACAAAAATCCCATAGGAAAAAGCACTTTCAGTTTTTCCCGAATTTTCCAATTTTTCTCTCCCTAAAAACCTAATTCTGCCTATTACGAACATTTCAAAAAAAGTTAGGCAAATCGGTCCAGCCGTTCCCAAGTAATGCGCTTGCCAACGAACATCATTTAATTTTTATTTATATAGATACACTCATTTGCGAAGCCGTTTGTATGAAGAAAGTACTATCAACTATTAAAATAGTTTTTTATGTGTAAATGATCCTCAGAAAATATTATTCCGGAGATTCTCTATGACGAAATTACTTGGTTTTGCCTGTCAGGAAAGAACTTCTCCAAAATCATTGGAACGATTGTTTTGAAATGAATTTTTCCTTGTTTTCCTTCGATATACCTCGTGATATGGTTTTCTTCATGGTACTATTAAAATGATTGGTTTTCTTGGTCTGGTAGAAATTATTTTAATTTATTAATATTCAGTATAATATTAAATAAATATTTTATTGCAGCATTAATTTATTGATAGCATAAAAAACATAATACATACTTAAGACATAATAATAATAATAATAATAATAATAATAATAATAATAATATGGGAGTATACTCTCATTATTATTATTATTATTATTATTATTATTATTATTATTTCCATCTTGTTAACGACTTTCTGTCGGTTTCTTGTGGTTGGAGAAGTCAAGAGACTCGTCTTAACCGCATTTATGATAATTCTGTTTTGGATAGAAACATCAAGGTATTATCTTCAAACATCACATGTATAAGAATCGCTGAACTAAGCGGAATATGTTTAGGATAACTAATTTTTGAATGAGTTGGAAGTTTTGTAGCTTGAGTTCCAGTTATTTTTATTATTATTTTTATTTATTATTATTATTATTATTTATTATTATCATCATGTTTTAAGCATGTATTATTGTAATGTTTCTGTTGTCTTTTATTCTTAGCCTGAAGACTCCAATTGGGACGAGGAACATAGTTTCATTATAATTATATTAATTCTGCAAGTCAACATCTTTTTTTATATACTATACAATGCTGTCCAACCACCGAATAACTAAGTATTTTAAATTCGTTATTATAAAACAATTTTCATTTAAGCCTATCATTTTATAATGAACATTTTGTTTGTTTCCGAAACGACTATTTGTTTGAAAGTTATTTAAGTATAACCTCTCCTGCGAAAGTGGCCGCGCAACTTTTGGCGACGCTGTTTCGTTTCCACATCCTGTTTCTTTCACGGACACCAAGAATGTGATTTGATCTTCTGAACTTTACGGCCTCAAATTCTCACAGATGGTTCCTGGTTCTCAGTTTTTTTCAAAAAATTAAGGTTTTTCTCATGTTCGTCATTTGTTGGAAGAATATCATTGGTTTTGATTAGTAAGAGTATATTTCGGTCAAGTAATGAAATTCCGTTACATCTTCGTTTTACTTTAATATATTAGTAAAGTTAGTATTGAGAATATTTATTTCCTGTCTGTATACATCAATTTGTTTCCTTTTTCAGATAGGAAATGCCTATAGATGTCCAATAATTTATTTGCAAGAAATAAATAGCAACAATGAAAAATTGGAAATTTTCTTACTACAATATCAAATGAATTTTGCGCCATCTGAAGAATATGCTAATACTAAGTACATGATAAACAACTACTTGAATGCCGTATTTTAGAAAGTATTACTTTACATGAATGTTCTGATTGTGGTGTAGAGCATATTTTTGTGGAGAAATGCGTGCTTGGTGGCATTTATGAGCACCATGGGTTGTAATTTCAAACGTATCTACACCTAAGTCTCCTTAGGTTAGATACGTGGTTTGAACTTGCAACCTACGTTGCTAGAACCCCCACGTAGGCACTGCTCTGGGTTCAAACTCCGTTTGACAACGTAATTTCGTCTTTATTTATTCCGTAATTACACCCACCTTTTCTCCATCATAATCCTAATGAAATAATATCTGTTTCACGAAAAATGTACTGATCAATGTATAAAACCATTGTATCATACATAACAAAACGAAATGAAATACGAATAAATTGAATAATAGTTGCGATATATTTCGGTCAGGTGAAAAAGGAGACGTGCCGGGAATCTAACCCGGGACTCCTGCTTTGATCGCAGGGGTGGTGTTAACCACTATACCACCCGCTGTCCTTCCACAACTGTACACCATTTCTTTTCAGACCACTTCCAAACCCGCAGGAGTCCCGGGTTCGATTCCCGACTCGTCACAATTTTCGCCTGACCGAATGTTATCACGTGTTCTCCGCGTCTAGGTACACAGAAGAAATATATGCATGAATAATACTTATTTGTTTATAAGTGATTAGTATTTTACAACATCGCTCTCAATCATCAATATGATTAAGCTCCGATAATTCAAAATATTTTGTATGTACACTTCTTATCCCAGGGTCTGTGACACGTGAGATCGATTGTTTTCAGATAATATCAAACCGGTGAGGTAGTAAGGATATATCCATAACATATTACGCTCGACAACTTAACAACCTTCAGTAGAGGCCGTGTTTTTGTCGAGGAAACCAAATTGCTGGGTTCGGACGCAGGTCTGCTTCGCGGCCATGACCGCCCGTTGCTGAGCTACCGATAGCTTCTAAGCTTGGGGCAAGAGGAAAGTGTGACCGATGCCCTAGGCACGTGCTACTTTCGTAGCACTTATTAGTTCTATTACGACTATATATGACATATGATTGATCTTGAGGAGTTTGCTGAGGTAACCGGTGTTTCCTTTCCTTTTTTTGCCCACTTCGTTCCGGTATTACGTTTGCTTGGGTGGGCGTGCAGGTGGATGGTGGTTTCCTATCGCCGTGGGTGTGTGAAATGGGGATTTTAAAAAAAATTGAAATAACATGAAATCTCACTGTAAATAAACATTCCACTTTGTTTCTATGGGTTAATTATCTATACTAATATATAAATGGATAACGCGAAAGAGTGTCTATGTTTGCTACCTGATCACGACTAAACCACTGTATCGATTGTGATGAAATTTGACAAGGACATAGTTTAGATATTCAGGATAAACATAGGCTAACTTTTATTTTTTAAATGTGATGACAAAATTAGAAATGGTTTTTGACAATACATGTCTATAGAATCGGAAAAAGAGTGAAATTTTGCTTATGCTGCCTAAACGGTTAGAGATAGGTGACAGCTATGAACGGGAATATTGTTTGCTTGAAGGAGTTCTTCATAAATGTCTGTGACAGCATATGTCTACCTACAAAAATTAACCTAAATTATCGATAATATTTTATTAATAAGTCAATCATCAAATGTCATGATTTATTTGTTTTGCGCATTTAACAAAGATACAAAACGTCTTCAATTCTTAAAATTTTGACAAATAGTTGACTTTACAAGAATTTTAATGAGATGGTGCAGCTGCGTCATGCCTGTGCGGAAGGGAAAATTCGATCTGCGCTGCTTCCGCGTTGATGGTCAACAATTAAATTTGTTTTATTATGAATTTGAAAAATTAGGATGTACATGTTTTTAAAACTTCATACTTTTACTTACTGAAGTATTGTTACTTTACAATATACGTAGTTTTTATTTCTTCCCGAGTAAAAGAAGATTAGTCCAATTAAGTTCCTGACAATACTGAGTAATCAGCTAGTATGAAAATAAAACTATTCATACTATCCAAGTTTCAAGAAGTAGTAAACCAGACCACAAGACTCGAGAAATTTCGCTAAGTCAGTTCGTTCAAAGCTGCATGACCATTAAGGTTAGTGTGGGTATTACTCGACCTCAACTCATAATGTGCTGAGCGGTCTCCTCGAAGTCTTCTGCGACTGACGTTGTCTCATTGAATTTCATGTCACCTTGCTTTTGGTAAAACTCCAATAGCTTATATTTATATTCCCTGTAATGCATACAATATATATGTTCATTCTAAAAAACCTTTTATAGTTAAATAAAGTGAATTATTTAAGAATAGACAGTTCACAATATTTTTTTTTTGTAATAGTTCCCTTAATACAAAACATTTCAACCCTTGGTTTGTTTCACCCGTAGAAATCCAAAACTCAGAGCTGAAATGCTGTTTATTAAAGAAACTATTACATTTAGTACTGTGTACTGTCCATTATCAGTATTTAATGTCTTTATATCACGGTCTCCAAAAACATGTTAACTACTTTTGGAAAGAAAATTAGCTACTTTTCTAAAGCTGTAGGTTCATAAAAAAATTCGAAAACATTCTTGCTGACATCTGATTTGACAGTTCAATTGCCAGGTGCTCTCATTAACTCATCTATCAGGGAAACATTCTTGAGTATTATAAGTGCAATAAGAGAAATTTATTAAGTAATTTTATGAATAATAATAAAAATAATAATACACAGTTCTTATTATATAATAATAATAACAACAACAACTTGGTTTCATACTAACGCTACAAACCAGAAAATCTTCTTTGACAAAACGATTCACACTCACAAAACCCTTCAAAACAATAGACATGATATCATAATAATAAACAAAAAAGGTATTCAACCTTTCTTATTTATGTCCTACTTAACTGAAAAATGTAGAAAACCACGGTGAAAAAATATAGTGATATAGCTTAAGATCCGAGACAAATCACTCGGCACAAATCAGTCTTGATCCTCCCCATTATCATTTCAATAGTAGAAAAACGTGCATCTGATAATTTAGCTAAAGAGGGCATAAAACCACAGTTTTGAAAATAATGCAGAAGCCCATAGTTCTGAGAACATGTATTACAGTCAGAAAATGTTTCTCTTTAATTGACATAGCTTGCAATATGTTATGAAACGCTTTGGCAAATAAGAGTCCGCTGTTATGCTGAATTTGCGGGAAAATCCAGAGAAAAAGAAGAAAAATAATAATAATCAGAATATTTCTTTTCATCCATAATAAATCCCCCATAAAAACTGTTCTCACAGGACGTTCAGTATTTGGGGAGATATATCAGTAAGTTTATTAGAAATATGGAATGATACAGCCCATTACTATGGAAGACTTGTAATGTAATAAAAATTAAACAACAAGGAATATTATCTTTAGGGTCCCAAAACCCGAAGTGTAGAGCACTTGTGCATTTACCCGAAGTGCGAAAATGAACACTATTCAGAAAAATGCACATTGTAAAACAAACTAGTATATGTTTAAGTGACACAAATCACTTTTTGAAGATAGAAGGTTAAAAACGCTTATTTTTTAGAATTAAAAAAAATTATACTCTTCATACAGCGATTATAAAATCATTATTTTCAAAGTAACACATAATTATTATATAATAAGAACTGTGTATTATTATTTTTATTATTAATCATGGATAATCAATTATACATATAAAAATTAATGTCGGATACATATTGAAATAAGAAAAAATCTGTAGGAGGTTACAGAATGTTACAGTCCGCTGCAATAGAAACTTCTAAAAGCTATACCGACAACAAGTAAACTCAACGAAAAGATAGAACTAAGTAACTTATTTAATGTAATTGAAATTCATAAATACTGAATTGTAATTGAGAAAGGTAGACATCGATGAAAACTTATTCGCCCAGATAAAGAAATACTATTCTATTAAAAGCACGACTAAACATCACAAAAACAAAACAATAAAAGCATGGACATGAAATATAAATGTTTTACTAACTTCTATTGTTTCTGTTTTCTCGCTGTCTTGAATCCGTCAAATGGTGAACATGAGTTTCGTTCAACTTGCCCGACCACTATTCTTCTATGTTCACATATTACAACTTAACATGTCACACACCAGAGTAACTACTATTTGACACATTATTAGAGTCTCAGCTCACGTTCCTCTAAATTGAGAAATTGACGAACTTGAGGAACTAGATCATATACAATTTTGCTTCTTTCCCTCGACTTTTGAAAATCACTCGAATTCGTTGCTGACTCCGCCCGAACTCCCACAACACTTGGATTATTCGCTCCGTGACATTACTCGAATGCTCAGAATCTAAAATTCACACACGACATCCTCACTCCCTCGGCCACGGAATTCACGGACGACAGTACATAGACCGTACACTAACTGGGAGAGACAAATTCACTCTGTTGCACGTAATCTCGTGTTAGTAAGCCGATTGCAAGGAAGTCTTGTGAAAGAAACTTGGTGGAAATCAACTCAGATATTTTCTTATCACCTCGAATTCTATGAGAAACAAAACGTTCGTGGAGGTACAAAACGACTAACCAGCCGTTCAAACAGTCATTCCATATTGGTCATGGAATATACATCTCTGTTGAGCCAATAACCCGTTAGCATTATCGAACATGAATTTGTAAAAGCGATTTGGCACCCATTTCCACTGCAGACTTTTTTCGTGTTTACGTCAGCACAATCGCGAAATTTAATTATAGAAATACAATGAATAAAAACATGACATACTTAAATTATGTGTTTCAGATACGAACATAATAGGTTACAAAAGATAGCCATAACATTCAGATGAAAGAAAATGTGTAAATATTATTGTTTTAATAGATATAAATAAATCGATTTTACACAATACTAATAAAACATGGTGGACAGACTCATCTTAAGCAACAAGAAGTCACAATGTAAAAACCTACGTCATGGAATCCTTAAGTGTAATTTGTAATTTTATTTTCAAATTTTGCATTCAATATTCGTTTTGTATGAATTATAATATTTTTCTACTACAAATAAGTGGAAATGAAAATACTATTGTATCCTGTCGGATTGAATCACTCGCGTAATTAAACATCAAATGCTTCACACTCTAACGTGGGTGGAGAGTTAACAGTTCTGATATTAACATCTGAAGTAAATTATGTAATAAATTAACTAAGTGACGTAAATGTCATCATAAAGTTTAGTGGGACATAAAACATTTCAGAGGAAACGTTGGTAAGTTCTTCCGAGAAGAATATGTTGCCATCGTGTTGAGCGAAAAACAATTCTTCGAATAATGTATGATTGACTTGGAGATTTTATAATCAACCATTATAAACATCGGTTAATTTTCACGAGTAACAACAAACAATTCATGAATAATAATTTCGTCAATATAAAGAATAAAAAATTGAAGAAAAATTTGCATATACAATTTGAAATTGAAGAAAAATTTGCATATAAAAAAATTGAAGAAAAAATACTAAAATCGAACAACCGGATGAAAGCCATGTGGAATATTGTTAACAATTACACGTCAACTTCTGAAAATCGCGAAGAAAATGTTTCTTTACTAAACGATGGCAAGATCGTGTCAAATCCTCAGGACATCGCAAGTTTGTTTAATTCTCACTTCTCAGAAGTTGGTAAAATAACGAACTCAATATATCCAAATCAATGTCCTCCAATTATTACCACCCACATACCCAATTCTATGTTCACTTCCGAAACTAACGCCAGTGAAGTCATGGGAATCATCAGCTCCTTAAAAAACAAATTTTCACGAGGCATAGATGATATACCTGAGTTTATTGTTAAATCTTCGTCCCACGCTATATTAAATCCACTCGTAAATATTTTTAATAGTTCTTTATCGGAAGGGGTGTTTCCCAATATATTTAAGAGAGCTAAAGTGAAACCTTTACACAAGAAAGGAAACAAACTTAATATTGGAAATTACCGACCAATATCTCTACTACCCACTTTCTCAAAAATCCTAGAAAAATTGTTCTATAAGCGTCTTCTAGATTTTTTATCAAAATATAACATTCTCTCTGACGATCAACACGGTTTTAGGAAATCCTTTTCCACTACAAGCGCCATATTTTCCTTCTTAAACGATGTTACCACATCTCTAGACAGTGGAGAAAATCCTCAGGGTGTTTTTCTTGACTTATCCAAAGCATTCGATGTCATCGATCACGGAATTCTCCTTACCAAATTGCATTCTTTAGGCATTCGTGGACTTCCACATCAATGGCTAACTTCTTATTTAAAAGATAGATATCAACAAGTAGAAATATCCTATACTAAAAATAAAATACTTGAGCGTTGTCTTTCAGAAACAAAGCCACTTACTTGCGGAGTACCCCAAGGATCAATTCTCGGCCCTATACTCTTTTTATTGTATGTGAACGACATGTCATCATCCACATCAGATTGCAAAATGGTTCTTTTTGCTGATGACACTAATTTACTATGTAAACACGCCAATGCTCAAAAAGTTTTGTCTAACCTTTCGACTTGGTTCCATGCAAATCGTCTCATTGTAAACACTGACAAAACAGTGTCTATGTCATTTCACAATAGTATCACAAAATCTTTACCCCAGGTTTCTCTTTCTTTAAACGGAACACAATTAAAAACTGTTACAAATACAAAATTCTTAGGTCTCCATATTCAAGACAACCTCAAATGGAATTGTCACATTGACAATCTTAATTCCCAATTAAGCAAATTGTGTTACGCATTCCGAATCTTAGTTAACGCAGTTAGTCCACGTATTTCCCGTTGCGTATATTTTGCAAACGTTTACTCCCATTTACGTTACGGCATTACCTTCTGGGGTAATTCCGGTCAGAGTATTCAAACTTTCAGAATTCAGAAGAGGATAGTTCGGATAATTTGTAAATCTCACCCCCGAAACTCTTGTAAACCTTTATTCAAGGAATTAAATATATTAACACTTCCCTGCATTTATATTTATGAAACAGTCGTGTTTGTTAAGTCCGAATTACTGAAGTGCCACCCTTGCTTTATACGAAACAGTCTCGTTCACGAACACTATACACGCAATAGTAGTAATATTCATCGCCCTAGAGTGTCAACCACTCTTTGCCAAAAGGGACCATACCATTCGGGAATCGTTCTATATAATTCCCTGCCCAAGAATATAAAAGATATTATGAAATTGAATATCTTCAAATCCGCGGTTAAAAACTACCTCCTGCACCAGTGCTTCTACACTGTAAAAGAATTTATTGATTTTAACAAAAGTTAAATTCGTCTTGTGCTTTATCACGCCATTGCTGTAGTACTTTTTAAACAACTTATAACAATTTCAAAAACTATTTTCTTGCATGATTGTGTTGTCTTATGGCTCATATTAATTTAGTTTTATGTGTACTCAACATTGGCACGTTTGTGTACATAAATTCTGTAGCCCCATCCTGGCCCGGGTTTTTCTCCGGTTTTCCTTCGGGTAGAGGCGGATTTATCATACAGGTTCTCTAGGCTTTGTCTAGGGGCGGGTCTATTGTAACAATAAATCGTGAATTTAGTGTTATTTCAATTTTTAAGCACTATACTCAGAATAATCTATAGTTCGATAATAACTTACATGTAATTTTTTGCTTAAAATTACAAACATATTGACATTCTATTAGTATTATAACTCGCAGCTAACTTTTTATCTTATCTAGGAATTTTTGCTGAATTTTTTGAATCCGCCTCTGCCTTAGGGCCCTTGATCGGAATTGATGGGATGGTCCCTTGCTTGCTTCCGGAGAGTAAATTAGTTTTTTTTCCCTCCACGTGGTCATACGCAGTTTGTACTGTTTTTTGACAATAAAATTTATTTATTTACATAATGTGGTATCAATCACTATTTTGTTCTAGATTTTTTTAGTGTTTCTTTTAATGGAATGGAATTAATTTAATTTATATGAATTAAACCGAAAACTGGTAAATAGTCCACATTACGTTATACGTTCGACTATTTCATTTCTAATAAAATTGATGTTATAATAAATGAGTGAAAAATTACTTCTGAATATATATTAAAAGAAATAACTTTTCGTTAATAAAATAAACATCAATTGAAATAAGTATTGAAACTTCCGTAAACTATAACAAAAAATCAGTATAATATTATTGATAGGATAAAGATTTGAAAAAACGCATATTGATAGATATAAAATAATAAATTTCGTTAAATCCATTCTGATATATAAATTCGGAATGCGAAAGTGTGTCAGTTTTCTACCTTTTCATGACTGAACCACGGAACCGATATTGATGAAATTTGACAAGGAGATAGTTTAGATGTTCAGAAAGAACATAGGCTAACTTTTTTTTGTAATGTGTAAAAAGAAAGGTAGGAAATGTTATCCGACCATAAATGTCAATGAAGTAAGGAAAAAATTCATATTTGAAAAGATAAATTCGCTTACGGTGCCAAAACGATGTTGTCAGAGTTGGGATCACCAATAGGATCTAGGGGTAAATAGCCCTAGAACTGGATGGAGTGAGAAGGAATGTAATAATGTTTAATCAAAAAAGACGGGATTAATCCATAAATCTCGGGATTTTTCGGGGTACGGTGACATGATTCCGTAAAAATATTAGTTCAGTGTACTTGGGGGTTAAATACCCTTATCTCTTATAAGGATAAGTGGTGTGCTAGGCTAATTGGTGACGTTTCAATCGATTAGTTTCTCTCATGGACTTTACGTTGCTTGCTCAAGGGTGGTATGATCTAAGAATTTATTTATTCTTGCTTCAACTCAAAATGGTGTAAACAATAAAATTTTGAATTCAAATTGTATTATTGTGAATTTGTAAAATTAGTTTGCTGTATATATGTTTTAAAAAACTAGTTAGTAAAATCGTTTTGATCTTACAATACAGATTTTATTATTTCCTGGATACACGAAGATTGGTCTAAGAAAAATCCCGGGCAACGCCAGGTAATCAACTAGTACTACTATAAATTAAATGAAAGAGAATTTATAAAATCAGATTAATATCAATGATATTGTTAATGTCGCCATACCATTTTTTCAATCTACTATATATTTTGCAAATTTGCTTTTATCAAAAACTTCATAAACAGTCTACCAGATAGCGCTACTCGTTACACTGTTGCAAGTGAGATTAGTGACGGTAACAATAGCATGTAAACAGCTTGCATTGGGAACTACTTCTAAACAAACGCCGCTAATATTTGTCAGCGTCTAATGACGTTGTGATGTTAATGTAATAAATTATTAATGTATACGCAATTATTCGCACGTATTTAGCTTTTTTATTATTTTTCGTGGGTTTTCAGTCGATGTTTTTTCCTTATTCATCAATTACATTAATAGCAGCATTTTCTTTACGAGCACTGTAAGAATTAAATTCACAGTATAAACACGAAAAAATAAATATGCATATTAATAAAATAATTTAAAATAACATTTACGACTTATTCAATATTTGTGATTAATGATTAGTATCGGAGTTCTTAAACTCGACACTTCCTGATGGTCATAAAGTCGGACAAGGGATTAAAAATTTCGGGTACCATTAAACTCGACACTTTGTACCTGTCCAAATTACTTACCGCCCCGCCGCGCAACCTATGCTAACCAGCCACCAATGGATTTCGTGAGTCACTTCCTGGAGACTTATTTTAAGGTGCTATTAATCGAGCATTTTTATTTTTATTTCTACCATTTCAAGATTTTTGGATTCCACACATAATTTCTATAAAAATGAACCCAAACACGTATTTATGACATAAGCGAGTTCTATTTTTTTTACTTATTTACGTGGCATGTATAAAGTATTGTAAACGTGAAAAGCATTCGAAATCGAAATTTTGTCGGAAATATCCATTTTCTAGTCAACCGTATCATAAAAGCGGCAATTTATGAGAAAAGAATTTTATTCAGAAAATTTCACTTCTAATTTTCCACATGCTTTCATAAACCAGATATGATAGAAAGGAAAATAATATATTTTGATTATCGTACGAAAGTAAATTCATCAGTTCTCGAAAGAGCATCAGTGCTCGGCACTTCTGGTTTTCGAACCAATTAATACTTTCAAGTACTTTTTGATTTTATTTTTGTCACAATATCTAATTTCTTCTAAACCGTGAAAAATGCAATTTATGGCACAAGTGAAGCAATAAAACATCTTTCAAACAGTAGCTTCGGTCATTCGTCTGTTAGAAATTAAACGACTGGCCCGGGAAAGCTTTGATTGAACTTCGATTTTTCTTCAAAATATTTTTATCGATCATGGAAGTTTTCTACTATCTTCATAATTAGGGTGTTTTCTCATAAATTGCCGCTTTTATGATACGGTTGACTACAATAGCGCAATTTCCCACATTTTTTCTGAGATCGACACATAAAATTAAGAAATTTAAGAACAAACGAAATTACACCGAACATTTCTACGCCGTTGATTATTGGAAGCTTCTAGAATTCTCGATCAATACTCTGAATAGTAGATTAGCGTTTCCAAATCCAGTCAATGTAGGTTTGTAACACTAGAAAAATTTCCTAGTAAGTTTCATATTGTATTTATTGTCAACTATTTTGTATAACATATGTAAGATGTTTCTCTAATATTATAATAAATTCATTCATGTTGAAATAAACAAAATTGTTACTAGTAAATAACATTGTCACCATTTTGCGGTTCAGACATAATGACCACTGGCTAATTCATTTTCGACACTGTCGATTACTGATGCAAAAAATTAGTTTCAAAATTATATTCTTTTAGCAGCAGCTAAAAAGCTATAATTCTTGATTTAAAAAAAATACCAGGAAAACAAGATAGGAGAGAATAACGAAACTACAGGCACTGACTTCAACAATTAACAGAAATAATTGTTGTATCCATTCTAGAATTTTTATCAATTTCATCGCGCTCTTGAGCCACTTCGCTTCGTCTGGCGACAAAATGATCCAGAACATAATTTGTTGGAAATTTAATGTACATTATTTCGGTACAGGAATGTTGCGGTCTAAAAAAGCATTGGTTTCAAGATATAGGCAAAAAATGAGAAAAAAACATTGATAGAGAAAAAAATATTTTTTCGTTGATTTGCTTCTTTTCATCACCTAATTACTGGACTTGTGGTAATATGTGCATTTGATGCCAGTAAGGTTGCGTTTGGTATCATTGTTCATCATTTTTAGAGTAGATTTCTATTATTCTAGAACAACACCATTTTCATAAATTAAAAAAAATAGTGGCAAAGCCTACTCGAATTCATTACTGAAATAGCTGTCCACCGGTTCCAATGAATGGGGATTCACTCGACGGGCACAGGTAAACCTGCGTTGTCCTAATCCTTAAGGAAGTGTCGAGTTTAATGGTGAAATCATTCGTTTACCTGAAGATCTGTTGAGTTTAAGTACATCGTTCAGTATTGTTTCATATTTATCATTAGGATATAAATATCTTTGATAAAAAAACACGTTAGTAGGCATTGTAAGTTGATTAGTTTGAAAGTTCTGGTTGTGTCACAATAATTAATTGTTATGGGTAATATCCGATGAAGTCAATTCGTTGCTTCCTTACATTGATGATGCTGTGCTCGTGAATGAGAAAACAGTAATGTTGATAAATTCATTGTCGAAAGAGCAGTTGGAGTATGACCACGTGGAGTACAAGAAACTAATTTACTCTTCGGAAGGAAGCAAGCGACCATCTCATTAATTTCGATCAAGGGCCCTAAGGCAAAGGTTGATTTAATATTTCAACTCACTCCTAAGATAAGGATAAAAATAGTTCGGCATGTTGTGTCAATATCCCTTATTCCTTCTTCAACCAATTGCCAAAAATGAGGTACCAGAAGTGATATTATTTTGTGGTCTTTTAAGAGCGCGATCTTACATTTAACGTGTACTATTTAGTTTATAATTTGTATTAAAACAAATTAATTTAGAATTAGCGTGAATTCATAATACAACTGTTATATGACACAACTCATAACCACTTTGACATAAGCTACCAGGGTTTTAAAAGAAACAACACGGTATACAAACAAACATCATCATCATCATCTACATTAATACGCTAATATCCTAGAAATTTTAGTCTCTTTTCAGCATATCCGGACGGAGCAAACTAACACAAATGAAGTATCGTACTTTAGAGCAGTAAAAGATGTGTTAGTGATTTCGTATTGTTTCATCTTTTTTTGCTTTTTTTAAAATACCGCGACCGAAGAACAGTGTCTAATGCGCAAAGGAAGATCATTCCAGACCCGGGCCGATTATTCGGGAACATCTTCTTGTGTTTGGGAAGAACTGAGTCGAGAAATTCACAGACTCGATCAAAGATGGCATATTTTCGCAAGTACGAAAGGACGTAAGTCTGTTATGGGAAATTGTTTCACGATGAAAGATAAATTCAGAAATGAACAAGTCACACACAATGATCTTGATGAATACAAATGAGGAGTAAACTGAAAAAAAAGTTATCTTTATGAATTTACAGAGAAAATCTTCTGTAAATTGTCGATTTACATATCACTGGGAGTGAATCGACGATACGAATTTTCCGTAAAGCGAGCAAGCCTATTAACGAAAACGAAATTGTAAAACTCAACTTAATTAAATTAATGAGTTCTAGAGCAAGATTCTAAGTGACGTAATTAACAAGACTCAGATTATAAAGGTGTGTGTGTCAATACCGGTAGAACGAGTCTCGGTTTCTTTCGTAATAAAAGTACATTCAAAATAATTGGCGAACTATTCAAGATCATTCCCGAAACATTTTTTTCATGTCTTCACGTGGCACGTGATGTATTTCTTGAAAGAAACGACGTAAAGAAAGGGAAGCTACCATAAAGAACTATTACATCACTGCCACAATTCCGAAACTAAGAAAATTGTGTTCTGGAGGTGGCACTACCGGAGTGGTGTATCACGTACAATAATACCAAAATTGTATTAACCCCTATTTTGTCGTTCCTTTTAAGGGTAGCCGGACGGAAAAAATCACATAAATTAAGTATTGTACGTTAGAACATTAAAAGATAATTTTCCTTTTATTATTTCATCTTTCCCCTTTTCAAAATCACGACATTTTAAAATTTCGTCAATAAAATACGCTACATGACACTTTTTGTTTTTTTTTGTTTTGAAAATGACGTCTAGTGAATAGTAAACGTCTGGTAAATAATACCACTAGAAGGAATGGGGGAATGTAATATCTGCTATATTATTACGGTATATAAAATAATCTCGCTACGTCAAGGTAAACATTTGTATTTTCATACATATTAGTTATGTTCAATTTTTACCTAGTGTATGAAATTTCAGGGTTGACATAATGTTTGTAAAAACGCATTTTGTCGGAATAGACTCTTAGGATACCTAGTTACAAATATTTTCGGAATATAAGAAAGAATTTCCGTAAATATTACACCGTCACACTTTTAATATATTATATAACAATCTTAAGATATGAGCGGTTAAAAGTGATAATTATGTCGTAACATATTAATGACACGTAGAACATTAAACGGGTATACCAACCACACCTTCCCTTTCAAAATCCAAATCCAGCGACTTTAGCATCCGGGAACCGAAATAAAATTATCTTTGTAATTATATTTATTTTTTTACAACTATGTATATTTTTATCAATTAAAATCATTATTTACTATAAGGTCGCTAACATTTTTTACACATTTTTGTTTACCTTTAGTTCATTGAATTGACCATTTTAAATTATCTGAGCTGCCAGTAGCGGCAGAAGGTTGAACGACTTGGTATGTTCTTGGTGGTCGAATCGTTTGAAAAAGTAACGTGATTGTTAATTGGCAAAAAGAGAAGCAACTTCCCCAAGTACGACCACTTTTTTGCTCCTAGTGTGTCGCAAGTGACAAGGAAAAGATGCACTCGACAGATACAACAAAGGATCTTCCACACACGTGAAAACGCGGACGCACGTTTCGCACAATTTTCCCATCAACGCACATGGTAGCCTTCCTTACGAAATGAAACAATTTCTTGTCGTAAACATTCCATCTCAAAGACATTTCCGTGGTTCGCTTAGCACGAAGACGTCTCAAGGACAGGTCATTTCAAAACCCTTTTAACGTCAAGAAGGTATTTCAGTTTATAATTTAAAAGTATTCCAATGACATTAGTTGGCAAGGTCAAGATTCGCTATCCAAAGAAAGGAAAGGCAAATTATAATAAATAGAATTAATTGCCCAATAACAAGTGTATCGATTTATTTATTGACATTTATAGGCCAGTGTCAACCCTGTTCCTTGGCACAAAGCTACTAACAGGGTGTAATATTCTTCACAATTAATTTTCTTTTCTGTTATCCTCATTTTTCCACCTCCTACTCCTCTTGTGTCACTAACTCTCACTATGTACTCCTACTAACACCACTACGTGGACCAAGTTATTGGCAAACCCAGTTAATCGGCCCACCTACTAACAATTGCACTACCACGCACCTTCTACCTCCTTTTGCCCCATGTAGATAAGCTTCAATAGCACGCGACATTTCCCATTTACACATCTGTTTTTTTTCTCTGAAAATGCTTAAGAACTTGCTGAGGGGTTGTGGTATGTAAAATGTATTGCTCTATCGTCTCGCAATACATTGTTCAATTTAAGTAATTTCATCAAGTCTACATTTTAACAGCGGTGGTCTAGTGGTAGCGTCTTCGCCTCCACGAAACTGCTGAGCGGTAGAGAATAGGTTCAATCCCTGCTCTGCTGGATCAGGTGAGGTGTTCAGCCGGGGATTCCCTTACCCAGACTAATGTCGGTTCGGTACAATGAGTGCCCCGGCAACCCAACATCTCTCCTTCCAAATCCCCTTACCTACCTCACAGACTGGTGGAGGAGCGGGTCAAATGGTCTAAATCTCCCCACAAGATATAAAATAAATAAAATTTACAAAATAAGAAAAACAATTTCATGTAAAATTGCAATATATAGGTAGATAATGTACATCCCGTGGCTTCGCCTGTATGGGATAGTATATTCTTCGTAACAATCAAGCTTACTAAGAACTGGGGTCGTGGATGACTGAACAAAGCAAACGTGATTGTGACTAATATGAAACTATTTCCTACTTGTGTTGCCAAGGACAATTCAATTTATATAATATTAGAAAAATCCTACTATTTAGACAATTGTGATAATTACAAAAAAAATTAAAGCTTTATAGTGATCGTTCAAAAAGAAGGTAGTATAAATTTATAATACCGTAGTGATAATTTATTCATTTATCTTAATATACCAAAAAGGTAATCAACTTATTTCGCATTATAATTGTATTACTAGTTGCCTTTGCACTCCTTCTTCGTTTACTAATCCTATCGTAAATAATTATTTTTTATGGTTTATCTCATATATGTGGTTCTCTTAAATTTGTGCCTATCGATAACTCTATTTTCTCTTGTTTCCTTAGTTCAATTTCTACTATTTTCCAAACTCCAAAGTCTTTTTTGTAGTCATAAGCTATCACATCCTGCGCATTGGGCGATTAATTTCGTTCTATATTTGTGTTTACAACCCCCATTCTTATCATAATCTTGAAATCTCATGTCTACTTTCACTTCACTTACATATGAAGGATAAAAATTCATCATATACTTTCAAATTAGTGTCCAGCCTCTTTTCCTTAGAATCCTTTATAATTCCGCGGTAACTTCTATTTCGATAACTCCTGAATTGTGATTTATGTATATAGTCTGGTGAGAATAGAAAATAGAAATATCTCATATTCCCCATAATTCCTCTCCATGCGCTATAATAGGTCAAACTAGTGAATAAAACATTTTTCGGTGCGGTTTTGAGCTACTTCAAAACCTTCGAAACAGTATTTCTAAAATTCATTAAACGTCAAAGTTTGGTTTCCTTTCTACACTTTATTTACACATATGACAAATTCATGTTTAAATATATTTTGAAGAATGAAAACTTAATAATTGAATTCGTATTTTTCTTCTTTATTAAGATCTGACTTGAATGAAAATTTACCTTGACGATAGAAAATATGTGCATCATTTCAATTTTCAAATGACTTATCAAAAATATTTATGACATAAATTATCACATTTTAATAAATAGATACTTTAATATACGGTAGAAAAATTTTATTTCCCAAATTAATGTGATTATCTTTTCGCCATAAATAGACTGATAACGATCTGCGCTCTAATATAGATCCAATTATTAAAAATATTTACAAATTGATAATATATTTTACGCCTTGCATCAACCATTCAACGATCTTATGTCTTCTTTGAGATTATAAAACTATTTTGAGACTAGTCATTTATGTGGAACATCGCAATTACAAAGGTGTAAAATGGGGTCACTGAAGTCAGTGATAATTTACTACTCGTATAACAAAGTGTTGCTTTTTAATAACTTAAACGAAGTTTTACTGCAATTAACGTCCATTATATAATAAAATAAAATAAATAATTAAAGACTTACGACCTTTAACGAAAGAACAGTTTACATTGCATTACTTGAATGAAAACCTTAACAGACGGTGGTCGTGTACATGTGGTATGAGGGCATAGAAGAACCTCCACGCGGTGCCCCCTGAACCGTGTACAATGTTCAAAATCGTGTAACTCAGAAGCAATTATGTCACAATTTTATTCATTCATTTCATTCAACTCTTTTGCACCCAAGATTTTTTCATTTTTGTACCAGTAAAAACCTGCAGAAATCGTCCGTTCTAAATGTTGAACTTCGAGTTGCAGTCCTCGGGAGATATATTTCTGTTTCTGACACTGTATTAAATGACACAAGTATAGTGATAGCGGAATCTGATTTGATTTGCCGCTGTGCCACCATGATTCGTAAGGCATCTTCCCAAGTTATATCCATCACAGCACCATCAGAATTCAATAAGGAACTCACTCCTAATGAAACCAAGGGCTCTAATGACCTTGCCGTTGATAACCCCTAAAGCCCCACAAAAAAAAATTAAACTCCTAAATGTCCACCTCCTAAATGAAACTCCACCAAATGTCCGCGCGAAGATTGTCTCTCATTCTTTGACACTCCAATTGTACGAATATATTAGAGCCTGGGTCAGTCATTTCCTTTTCTGGAACATTCGGTAATACATTAGGGATAAAATAAATACAAAGAAACTATTACTAATAAATTAGAATAATCAGTTATTAATTTTATTATTTAAACTTATGTTCTAGATCGATTACTAATTACAAACAAATTTATAAGTTCATTTGAATTCCATTCATTTAATTTTCTTTAAATTTATGTTCAATAGTATTATTATGTTTATATCCTACATTACTGATGGAATGAAAACTTAGAATTCATCCATCTCCTCCCAGAAAGCAAAGTTTCTTAATTTTCGACGAAATAGACGAAGTTATTAACATTAAAATTCACTTCCTAAATTTCCTATTTTTTTGATGAAAAGAGAACTAATTTTTATTTTTATAGTGGTAAATAATGTAATTAGTTTAATACATTTGTTGATAAACGAGAAAAAACGTATCAACAGAAAATAACACATCTGCATGGCCGAGTTTTGCTTGCATAAAGATTACCAATGTTAATCTTTTTGGAACTATAAATTGTCATTTACTTTAATAGATTTTGAGTTTTTAATGAACATAGATTGTTCCAGATTTAAAATTTAGAAATATTTATATTTTGTTGTTACCCTGATTGGAGAAACATAATAAACGGGACATTTTACCTATTTCATTTACCCAATTAAATAACAATCTGTGCACTATTTTAGAAACAAGCATTTTTCTCCAATACCGCTTATGTTGATATATCCCTAACAGAGGTAAAACTAAGAACACTAGTTTGCCGAAATGTGCCGCTAGAATGAAGTACTTCATGACTAGATATTAAAAAAAAAACATGCACCTGCCATACGGATCTCATGTCTCATTAAACAGTGATTAGAATATAGGGGAAGTTAGTTAATATTTTATTATATTGATTCGTGTTATCAGATGGGGAATATTTTTCAATTGAATTTGTCCCTAAAACAAATTCCGCACTCCCAGTCAGCTTCGATCCCCAATAACTTCCTTTCACGTACCTCATCCTGGCTGTATATAATACATCACACAATCGTACTTTGAACGTCAGTTATTTATTTCTATTAGCTTCGCTGATGACATATTTACACCAGCAAAAATCAATGAGAAAAATTCTCCAGAGGTAGCACAGAGAGGGTGTTAAAACTGCTTACTGAACTGAAGCACTCATGACAATTTGTTCTGTAAGCTTACAAGCATACATAATTCCGTTTTATTCAGTAGCATTCTCGATACACAGTTCAAAACTTAAAAACTGTTCACAACTACTCTGACGGGATATCCTTGGACTTCTAAGAGTCGCAAAAAAGATATCAAGTTGAAGACGTACGTACATCATACATAGTAAATAACTGAAGCTGAGTATAGATGCAGCTTATTTCAGGTTGATTCAAAACATGAGATCCAAGAGAGAACATTTTATTCATTTGAAACTAAAGGAATTCTGTTAAAACTAATCGTGAATTTCATACTACTCAGAATGTTGTTTAAATGAGTAAAAATTGAGTAAAATTGCCTCCGAAGTAATTTAGTATTGACCTAGCAACAAATTCATGCCCTTTTCATGTCGTTCTGCATGCTATAGAATCGACGTTTCTTATAACATAATTTTCTGTTTTATTATTAACTAGCTGAGTACACGCAGCTTTGCTCGCGTGAATTCTGTAATGTGTCTCTAATTTTACTTTTTCTCATATCATCATTGGTCCACTGATAGTTATCCATGATTGTTGGAGGTTATATTAGTATTGGTGTGTACTCTCAATTTCTCATTTTCACTGATTTAATTGAAAAAATAATTTTTAGAAAATATCAATTTTTCATTTCACATCCTTAGGGATAATTTTTTTTAAAATCTTTTCTTAGCGGACATTTTTGATAATTTTTGTGCCATGCTCTTCCCAACACTCACCTCTAGGGGCGTTGTGTACCTCGTGCAATCTGAAGGGTACATGATGTCTTTGGAAATACGACTATTCATCTCAAAATACACAATAACCATGGACTCGACCCTATTATCGTTCCTTATACGTCATTTTTCCCTCGCCATTTCTGCCCCCAGCTCTAAGATGACAGAGCTTCTACGTGATCTCATCTTGAACATAACTGCACAGGTAGTTAAGCATGTCGTCAACCCTAAACTATGTATCCAATGCATTTTTTTTAATATTTCAATGTTAGTTTTCAATTATTTTTATCCATAAACCCATTGGCCACCACCACCCACCCCACCCAAGGGATGCTAGTGGTGTGTTTGTTTCATGAGGGCTGAGTTCAGACTTACACGATATAGAGATTTCACTATCAACTCAGCAAAGCTGAAAATTATGGACTCGTCAATGGTATGTAATATTCGATATTTGTTTCATGGCATCTCCGTCCTTGGGGGTGCTGGAGTTTATACGAGCTGATTGTGGACTTGGACGTCGTCGAGAAGGTCACTACTAATTTAAGCTGCCCCGAAAACTACGATCTTAACACTAATATCGGTCACTTTCGATTGTATTCATATTTCACTCCTTCTCACCCCAACACAAAGGGTGATCGTGTACTTATCTGGCAATGAGGGGTGTCACTTCACTTCAGCGGCCCCCAAAAATATTTATTCAACACCAATATAGGTGTTTTTTTTATTATGTTCACACTAGGGATGCTAGGGGTATAATATCTGCAATGTGGACTGATTGTGAACTAAAAAAGCACCGGGATGCTCTTATCCATCTCAACGGCGCCGAAAAGTATAGTTTCAAATATAATATCGGATTTTTTCATTATTTTTACATATCATCCCCTTCTCATCCCCTACCTAGGGATACAAGGGATGTCTTATCCTCATGGTGCTTGTTGTCATATAGTCAGTCATCTGTTTATCAAGTTTGGTTGAAATTGCTTCAGGTACTCGAGTCATGGTGGAATACATACATACATAAAACATTCCAATCCCCATTTCACCCCCTTAAGAATGGATTATCGTAAAATCGTTTCTTAGTGGATGTCTACTCTCCCCACCTACCTGCCAAATTTCAAGTTCGTAGGCTTTGTAGTTTCTGAGATTTCGTGTTCCGTCAGTCTACTCGTATATATATATAGAAACTACAAACTTGAAATTTGGCTGGAGTAAAATACTTAAGAATATCGCCATATTTTATCTCCCCTCCTTCAGAGAATCTTTTCGAAGACGACATGAAACTCAAGTTGAATCTTTCTCCAGTTACACGAAAACCACTGTATGCAGATACTTTATCACTTTTGTGATTTTACTTTTTTCTCCCTAGACACCTTCCTTATTAGCATCCGCTTAACTAAGAACCAGGGGGAATATAATTAAGAATTTCGGAATGACGATCAAGCTACATACACCAATTATTTCCGAATCAATTTCTTTGTATCAAGAATATAATCACACGTACTAACTTGATTGACCTTGGAGAAAAGGAAATCCGTAGCTGTCTCAAGCTGTTGTCCTCCTTTTTAAATTGATTCATGGACGAGTACTTCCTTAGCGGGGAGGAAACTGAAGGAATTTATCATTGACATTATTAATATCAGAAAACACACAAACTATATGAGGAAAACACGCTACTACACACATTTATAAATTGTGTTCTTTTTAACGCAGCTTTTGATTGAAATACCAAAATTTTCCAAAGAATATTCTTACTGAGGATATCTACGCAATTTTTCTTCAATCTTAAACTAAATTAATATATATGAATTCTATGGAGGGATTTTGAGATCGAAATAAAAATTGGCTATTTAATGAAATGATCAAAAACGTTTCCCCTTCTTAAGGATTGTTTCAAGTGCAGAGCAAATTATGGTAAGTATGGATGTAAAACGTCAGAAAAAAAGAGTTGGTTTTTGGAAAAACTTTTACTTTGTAAGTAAAAATGTATGGAATCTTTCTCAAAGTACGTAAACCGACCTTAATTTGGTTATTTCATTACTCATTACTATGAAAATCAAGAAAGTTATTTTAATAGCAAAATAAGTTACGTGCGCTTTTTCAGCCCAAATCCAGCTATTGGCATTCTCATAGAGATATAAAAGCCAAAATCAATTCAAGATATATTTTGATTCTAAAACATTAATAAAGTTTGTGCAGTTTAAATGCTCAGAATTCAGAAAACAAACAGCCAAACATTTCCCCATTTTTAACGAACATTGCAAGTACTTCGATTTTCGGCAATCATGGCGACTTATTAAACGCTTTAATTCTGTTCATTCTGCACCAACATAAATGAAAATTTTCAAATATATTTCATTTCATGTAACGTTTTTGTTTCTTCATATATTTTGTTAGTTATTGGGTTGTTTTCGAGTTGTTAGCGTAAAATTAATTGAGAACATGCTTTTTTGCCCAAAAATCGTTTAACTGAACCGTAAATAACTCGAATACTAAGGACTGTTTAAAAAAAACTTGTAGGGAACGTTTTTAGTTTAGAATTAATTACTCTGTCAGTTCCTGGGTCATTTTGGACTTCAAAATTATTACCCCTGAAAAGTAGCAAATAAATTTAGCTTAAAAAAATAAATAAATCACAACGAGGGTATCAGTAAATATTTTCAATGTTTTTGGAGTGCTTCAGTAATAAAGTGCAAAAATAATGTGTTGCGAGGGATATTATAAAGAGACAAAAGAACTAGACATACATCAACAAACTGAGGAGATCGAAAACACTATGAGATACAGTACAGAGATTTTTCGTGACAGAGCTTAATATACTGTATTGGCAGTACTCACGTCAACAATCATAATTGATATTACTAAACGACCTTTTTTGCAACGATCTCATGCTGAAAAGTTGTGGCGTAAAATAAATAATTGTCTATTTAAAAAAAGGTCGTTTTATAATACATGATTTCAGAAGAGGATAGTTCGGATAATTTGTAAATCTCACCCCCAAAACTCTTGTAAACCTTTAATCAAGGAATTAAATATCTTAACACTTCCCCGCATTTATATTTATGAAACGGTGGTGTTTGTTAAGACAGAATTACTGAAGTGCCACCCTTCCTTTATACGAAACAGTCGTGTTCACGAACACAATACTCGCAATAGTAATAATATTCATCGGCCTAGAGTGTCAACCACTCTTTGCCAAAAAGGATCGTATCATTCGGGAATCGTTCTATTTAATTCCCTGCCCAAGAATATGAAAGACATTATGAAATTGAATATCTTCAAATCCGCGGTTAGAAACTACCACCTGCACCAGTGCTTCGACACTGTAAAAGAATTTATTGATTTTAATAAAAGTTAAATCCGTCTTGTACTTTATCACGCCATTGCTGTAGCACTTTTTAAATAACTTATAACAATTTCAAAAACTATTTTCTTGCATGATTGTGTTGCCGTATGGCTCATATTAATTTAGTTTTATGTGTACTCAACTTTGGCACGGTTGTGTACATTAATTCTGTAGCCCCATCCTGGCCCGGGTTTTTCTCCGTTTTTCCTTCGGGTAGAGGCGGATTTCTTATACAGGTTCTCTAGGCTTTGTCTAGGGGCGTGTTTATTGTAACAATAAATCGTGAATTTAGTGTTTTTTCAACTCTTATGATTTTTAAACACTATACTCAGAATAATCTATAGTTCGATAATAACTTGTACATGTAAATTTACAAACATATTTGCGTTAAATTACAAACATATTGACATTATATATGTATTATAACTCGCAGCTAACTTTTTATCTTATCTAGGAACTTTTGCTGAAATTTTTGAATCCGCCTCTGCCTTAGGGCCCTTGATCGGAATTGATGGGATGGTCCCTTGCTTGCTTCCGGAGAGTAAATTAGTTTATTGTCCTCCACGTGGTCATACGCAGTTTGTACTGTTTTTTGACAATAAATTTATTATATCAGCTTAATATACTGTATTGGCAAAGACTGGGACATAATATAAAAATGCTTCTTTTTATTCTACGAACAGAAATGAATAAATCAACATGTATAAAATATTTATAACTTTTTTGCAGTAAATATATGCATCAAGTCGCATCATTCATGCATTTTTAATAAATTTTCCTTTCCCGCTATTTCAAAACTTAATTTCTTTTGTTTTTGATTGTATAGTCTTCAGTACAAATAATCGGTACTTTGTTTTGCTAGTGCACCATATATCCTTTTCTCTCTGTTACGAGTACAGTGGGCTACACAGTAATATGGATTCTTCATTTTATCCGCTCATACATTAATCTGTTACGAGTGCAATCTTTCTGTATTACGAAGTCATGATCATCAATGTATTATTATGATTATGACCTCCTCCTCATCAGCATCATCATACAGGCAAATGTCCCAATGTATTATAGCTCCTTTTCTGCGTAACCGGACGGAGTAAATCACCCAAATAAAGTATCGTATTTTAGAGCATTAAAAGATGTGCCAATATTTCCTATTATTTCATCTTTCACCTTTTCCTTTCCAAGATAACGACATTTAAAAATTACAACATTAAAGGAAGCTATTTATTTTATTTATTTGAAAAGGATATTACCTGTCTACTTAAGTTGCAACAAATGACAGCTCTGACGCATCTGACCATGCTGGTATACAATATTTGTAGGGAATTGTACGTAAGTTAAGTGATACACCATTGTGCATTATCATACACTATTCATAACAGTTCTGATGTTCTGTTTTCATTGTTTAATGCTAAATACGAAACCGCGCGAAACTTGCCAACAACTAGTAGATGCAGAAAAGAAGTATCTGAAATATTATGCAGGTAAATCTGGCAAATTAAAAGTAAACGCTCATACTACCGTACAGATAAAGACTCTCAGATTAAATCGCACGGGTTCAGCTAGTGTATAAACATTTTTATATCTCTTGTACATTTAGGTTCAACCGTGTATCCGTTTCACAATCATCTAGCTAGTATTTTTACACACAATTTTCATCTGCGGTAAATGAAATTGACTACATTTATAAACACTAATATTTTCCTGGAAACCCAAACCTTCAGCGTCCGTCACCAGGTGAATCCCCTCCTTTGAAAAGAAGAGTTCACCATGTTGTGTTCTAATGTGAATTCTTCATTTCTTCTTCTCCAAGTGGGACTTACACGTGCGTCCTAGTGGATCAACCACTTCAGGAAAACTCGAATGTTTCTGCTCCTGCGTGGAGGTCGACCGGTTGGCCCTCTTGCGGAATTGGCATTTTTGTACAAAGGCGACAGAGACGAGAACAGGGAAGCAGAGACATGCAGCCTACGCTCACACTCTTCTCTCTTTGCATCGACAACTGTAGTAATTGACTCAAAATCATGTTTCTTTGCTTCGAGAAAATTTAACTCAAGAAAAAAATATGAATGGAAACTCACTGTTTACTAGTTTATTAAGGGCTCTAATGACCTTGACGAGCCCTAATGCCCCAAGAAAAAAAGAAACTAGTTTATTGTATATTGGTTTCAGTATATTACTTTATTGTCCTCAACGTGGTCATAGGCAGTTTGTGACAGATCTCTTGACAATAAATTATTTATTTACTTTTATCCATGTACCGTTAGTTCAACTGACTAAACGTTGGTACAGAATTGTGCACTGTGTGGACAACGCTTTTACTTCGCCATCGTCCATATGAGTAATGATATTTGTACCTCGCGTCACGTTGGCAGGACAATCGAATTTTTCAAAACTTAAATATATCGCCAATATCGGCCATTGATTCAGTTCACTTGTGGCGCTATTCGGTTCTTTCTGCATCGTGAGTTTGGATCCAATTTACCTTGCGTCTCAGCCTGAGTTATTAATTTGTATTTCTTTACAGCAAATAGTCGCTTTTATGACTACTGTAATAATAATAATAAATTTATTGTCAAAAGCAGTACAAACTGCGTATGATCACGTGGAGGACAATAAACTAATTTACTCTCCGGAAGCAAGCAAGGGACCATCCCATCAATTCCGATCAAGGGTCCTGAGGCAGAGGCGGATTCAAAAATTTCAGCAAAAATTCCTAGATAAGATAAAAAGTTAGCTGCGAGTTATAATACTGATACAAACCTTCTTTCTATCAGCCATTATCGACACATTTATAGGTTCGATCTTATTAGTTATATTAATATCTACTCAAGAGGCATCACTCGCTAAGCCTCATGGGTATCAGCCATGTTTTGCAAGAGGTGGAATCGGCCGGGACAAGAGTTCAAATCACGGGTCACTGATCGCGGACAACAACAGAACACAAAATGCACAATCAAAGAATAACATAAATTTAATACACATATATTACTACGTTGGAATCATGAAACCATCATAATACATTATATTACTAGAGAAGTCACATCACCCGTGGTTCTCGATGACGAAAAGTATTTATTGAATAAAAAAAATGTTGATTTTACAAGTATTCATAAAAGGAAATGAAAATACAATCTATAATGGTCTGATGGACCCTTTACGTAATCCGCGCTGAGGGCACGTCTTACGGAGTGTCGAGGCAGGTCGATACTGCCTGCTCTCTCGACCAGCCCCTTGCTCATTGCCAGTGATCTTTGTTGTTTGAATTTGTCCCCTGGAGGGGAGGGGGGGGTACCAATCCCATCAAGTTCATTATGATGTCATGACATGACACTTTCCTGGTTGTTTATTGGTTAGTTAAGCTCACGCCATTAGGGCTTGATGCTGATCACCTGAATCCCACGCTTCAAGGGAGACTTCGGAGGCGGCCAGCGGAAATGGCGAATCGCCTTTTACATTGTAGAAGCACTGGTGCAGGAGGTAGTTTTTAACCGCGGATTTGAAGAGATTCAATTTCATAATATATTTTATATTCTTGGGGAGGGAATCATATAGAATGATACGATCCTTTTTGTCAAAGAGTGGTTGACACTCTAGGGCGATGAATATTATTACTATTGCGAGTATTGTTTGTGAACGAGACTGCTTCGTATGAAGCAAGGGTGGCACTTCAGTAATTCGGTCTTAAAAAACATGACCGTTTCATAAATATAAATGCATGGAAGTGTTAAGATATTTAATTCCTTGAATAAAGGTTTACAAGAGTTTCGGGAGTGAGATTTACTAATTATCCGAACTATTCTCTTCTGAATGTTTGAATAATCTGACCGGAATTGCCCCAGAGTGCCGTAACGTAAATGGGAGTAAACGTTTGCAAAATATACTCAACGGAAAATTCGTGTACTAACTAAGTTAACTAAGATTCGGAATGCATAACACAATTTGCTTAATAGGGAATTAAGATTGCAACGTGACATTTCCATTTGAGGTTGTCTTGAATATGGATTTTGTATTTTGGGGGGGGGGGGCTTTAGGGCTCGTCAACATCGAGGTCATTAGAGCCCAACTTGAATATGAAGACCTAAGAATTTTGTATTCTTAACAGTTTTTTAATTGTGTTCTATTTAAAGAAAGGCAAACCTGAGAATACTGTAAATATTTATTTGGAAATTAACTTGAATTCATAGAAGTTGACCATTCTTATAAGGCAGCCATATTGCATAATTTAAGGCAAAGTTACATGACTTGGAGTATATGGTTCATCTGTCGATTTACAATTTTAGTGAAAATAAATAATTAATCTAGTTGCATGTCTGTAACTGTTGAATAATATTCGTTAATTTTTTAAGCTTATTTCAACTTAAATTAACTCAACATACCTTTGCAAATTTTTAAACTTAAGCAACAAATCCATGTCGAATTTAAGTGGAGCTGTATCACAGAGCTAGCCCCACAAATATAGATATATTAAAATAAAATGAGGTAAAAGTAATTTAAAAAATTGACCACAAGGTTCTTAGATATTTGTGATCTGAATTCTGCAATTTTATGTCTTTGTGGGTGTATGAAAATAATGATTGAAAACTCTTTCATTCATATTGATACAATTTTACATTCACATATTAAATTTTAAAAAAGTCAAGGATTTACTTGTCAGTTCTTAATAGTAAAAACTTCATTCAGCTTTCAAAATAACATCCTTTTCCTCAAACCATAACATGGAGAGTTTATTGTCTTAATAATGACAATAAAATTATTTTACTATACATATGGAATGAAGAGACAATCTTATTAAAAAGAAATGATCATGAATATTATTAATTCTACAAGTCGAATAGAAAAATTTTATACATGAAGTGTTCTGCTTGATACAGCCATGTAAGCACTGTCCACGTACATGTGAGGTCACGTGTGGTTGGCCACCAATAGATGGAGATTATCTTACGTAAATTACACTGGACTCTACAAATGAGAAGATCTGTAATTTGATTGCCATGGATTAAGCCTTTTCCTTACCATTAAATGTGACTTGCAAGTATGATAAATTTAATATAATGTCGGTAATATAATCACCCTCGCAAAAAAATATAAATTATAATGCATTATCCAAAAATTCTGCCAATACAGTGGATGACCACTTATACAAGTGAAGTTACGTTTTTCAGTGACAAGCAAGATATAATTCTCTCAATTCAAGTATTGTAGAAGTAAAGAAGCAATATGTGTACATTAATATTGTATTGCTTAATTATTGTGTTAGTGTAATCTGATAACGCATACTATTGCAAAGATCTCACGTAAACAAGGGAAATAAAGTAACATAAAAAACTACCGTATCTTTTAAAGGCAAAAAAATTAATAAAAAGTGACTATACATACATGTTAGTCTACAATTCTGAAAACTGTGTAATTTTGTAGGTTTTCTGTGTGGAATTTAATTTTTGAGAATTATACGAGAACTAGTATATTGTCGGACAAAAAATATTAAACAAAATCCAGACCCGTTGGCACAGTGGCTTTGTCCTAAGTGACTGACTCGTTCACTTACTCATCAACATAGAGCAGAAACTAAGCTACAGGAACTTGAAATTTAGACAGAATATTAATATTACAAAGAATTCGAAAGTTCAGATTTTCAAGGGGTAAGTTAGCGTTCAATGTGATTTTTCTATTTCTACTATACTTTACAAACCAAGACACCGAGAGTTTATATCTGGTGACGGAATATGGGTCCTTCATTATTAATGGGTGCAAAAGTGTAGAAATATTTCTTATTTTCGTGTCATTCGGTATGCTAACGGTATGATATATTATTCTCTCAATATCGCTTGAATTAATTGAGATATTAACTCGGCTTTTATCATTAATAATGTTAACATTTAATATTGTTACACCAAACTGCTGATTTTTTTAAAATTTTTGATGTTTTACTTTTTCATGGGATGCATTATAAGATTATTTAAAGCACTTTCCTAACTTACAATGCATTATAAGATTATTTAAAGCACTTTCCTAACTGACATAAAGCAGACAGAAGAATATTTCACGTAGAACCTCAAAATTTTGATGGAATGTTGTATTGTATTGTCGAGGCTTGCAAAAGGGTTCAATATTCCAGTTTTAAAGGCATGAAATGTGTGAAATTTAATTTCACAAATTTTCATTATTTTCACTACATATCACAAAGTAATTGAGAGATCATATTGGTTTTTGAATGTAACGTATTCATTTACAAATTATCTAAAAATGGATTTCTGAGTTTTCCGTTTTTTATGGGTGCACACAATTAGACTTTTTGAAGAGCTTGGAATATATCACAAAATAATGGTTATAGCTCTGTTATTGTATGTAAAAATCATTTAATTAAGTATCAAAAATATAATTTCGGGAATTAGGGTATTTCAATTTTAAAAACAATTGTAATCCATCATAATAACTATATCGCATTGCGTATGCTTATTTGTTATCTATTTACTACTATATAATAAATCTTTTCGCATATGGGGTAAACTGGTTAAAACCAGATATTAGTGAATGTTTGAATTAAATAAGGTATGTATGCTCGGGTAAATTAAAAAGAAAGTGCAAAAATAAGGAATAAAGCACCCAATAACTGAAGAAAGGAGCAACTAAAGCACTCGACGCAAAATAATTTTGTTCATGATACCACTATTGAAAAGCGCTGAACACTTCCATTGGCAACACCGTCTGTAAGTAAAAATATTAAATATCGTAATATATGATTTGAAAAAGAGTGGGAACTTTCCTTTTCCAAAGACTGGGCCAGATTCAAAAATCTAGATAAAAAAGGATATAATGGTGATAGGGGGAAAAAATGCAGTTCCAAAGCAAAAAAAGAAAATGGGAATATGTGAATGGGAAGAAAAACGTTTTGAAACTGAGAGGAAATTAGGTGATACGAGACACAAAAGTCGATCTAGTTTTTGTATTAATACCTTGCTCTTTGTTTTCACAGAGAATACTTTGCACTTCCCCACTTAACAGTTTGGTTTCCCATGCCTACTCAGGCAAATGTCGGTTCAGTACCGTAAGGTCCGTGGCAACCCAACTTCTCTCCTTTCTAATTCCCCCTCCCAATAGTATGGAGGACAAGCAGGGCTCATGGCCTGAACCTCGCAAAAAGTAATAAAAAATAAAAATTAGGTTGAATATCAAGTTATCTGCTTTGGTCTAGTTTGAAACTGATCGTATTTATGTATTTCTTACATTTTGTGTATTGTATTTTTGCTTAAGGTTAGCATTTATCATTATTATTTTTATGAGTGTCGTTGATTTTAATTCTAATTTATTTGTAATTACCCATGTCAACCACTATGGTTAATAACCTCTGGGTACTTAATAAGTCTATTGAGTAGATAAAATTTTTGTGACTGGTTGATAAGCATTGTTATGAAATATTCCATAAAATCTTCCTTTATAAGGACCAGAACCAAAATGCATTATAAAATGCAGAGTAAATAAGTTCTCCTTTCTCAATCAGAAACTATTTTAACGTTCTGAGTTCTCAGATTCGTTCACAAGTTCCCAGGAGAACAGAAATGCACTAATGTATTCATGCATTCCAACACACAGTATTATACAAATACATACATACATCACAAGTCCCAACCAAATTTGGAAAACAGATTATCTTGGATCAAATGTGAAGAGTGTTCAAAATAGTTTTTTTTCTTTCAATTACCATACTTTTCCTATAAGTATAATCAAATAAGAATAAAGAAAGACATCAAGAAACCATATTGTTTATTTAATTAATTGCACAACAGTTCTTTAAAACAGAACTATTTTTAAAACTGAGATAATACCAATACTCACATAACACTCACTTATAATAACAAAAATGCAGAACAATAAATGTAGGAATGATTTTTTTCTGAATGTAGTTATGAGAAAAGAATGATATATCATAGAAATTTCAGAGAGAATAAGAAATTTAAAAGTAATCATTGTAAGATGCTCTGAACTTTTTCTATACAAAATGTTCCAAATCACTCCCGTTGCACAGTGTTACTTTTCTAACATTTCATAATCAATCTTAAATATGTTTTATATTTTCCACTTTACCAATTAAAATAAGTTTTTTTATTTCTTTAATACACATATAGTTTTAAATGAAATATACAACACCATCCAACACAAGTCTGCATACAAAATTTTAGTTTGTGGAACAGCACTCTGCATATATATAGTATGTATAGTATTTACATCACAATGCCTATTTGCCTGTATCATTGAGCCACTCCTGTCAATATGTTACAGCTAATTACAATCAAAATTCATACCACACTGCCATACACAGAACTAATCTCATTATATAAAATGAAGTCACTATTACATTTGCGGAATCTTTACTTAGAAGAAGAGAAACTATTAGCATCATTCCAATATAAACACCAATCACAACAGACAAATTATTCTGTGTATTAATGCCATTCCACAGAGAGTAATCACTGGATGGAAAACTAGATTTGACCTTCATAAATATTCTAAACGTCAGAAACGATTACCATAATCGCATTACAGGCCGATTCCCATTAACAAATTTTACTTCAATGCTCTTTTTATTTACTTTTTTCAAATTAATTTTTTTTTGCCTGAATGCAACTCAATGGAAAGGAAATGTACATAAAGCAAATCATACAATTCACAAGAAAAAGAAGTGAGCTGTGTAATATTTCACGCCGGTTAAAGCAGCTGCTTTATGATACCTCTGAAAGCAACAGTACTGTCCACAATAGCAGTGAATAAATTGTACAATAGCAATCAGTGATGTAGAAATATAATAACCAGATTGCTCTCACACCAGATAATTCAACTCTTTCAACACCTTCATTTTGGTACATGAAGATAGTTGTATTCAAACCTTATGATTTGTCATCTAGCACAACCGGTATCCTGTAGATACTCCAGTCCGCATCACCTAGAATTACACCCACAAAAACGAAACAAACTAATCCACTATAATTTTTAAAAGATTTTCTTGCTATAAAGATCAGCAGTACACTGCTATCGATATTTTCAAAAAATATAGGACATGTTATCCTCACTAAGGTAATATTGACATAGTAATAAATTGGAATTAAACTAAAGTCTTCTATTATTAAGAAATGTTCAATGTGTATACAGAAAATCTTTTGCTAGGAATCAAAATTGTAATATTTTAAATTTATAATTCCTTAAATTTTTTTTAAGAAGTTATGATCTTTGGGAGACTTCTTTATTTCCTTCTCTTCTCCTAGGTTTACATGTATATACAGACAAGTAATTAAATAGTAAGTTAAGAAGACGAAGAAAGTTTTTCTGACTAGTGAATATATCAAGTACCCTTCACAACTTTCCTTAGCACAAATGCCTCAATAATTACAAAGCAACAATTCAAAATGCAGCAATGCAATGTTTTGTAATCATGAGGATAACTTGAGTTCAAGCTAAAAATGATAAAAGAGACATTGGTAATGTCTGTCATGTTTCACTTGGGCATAATACTATATGATACGGACTAAGTTTAAAGAAGAACCACAATAATTATATGGAACCACCTCTTCTTGTTTATCCAGCATAGTTGATCAACAGATACTGGAATGTGAATGATTTGAGAAGCTAACTGCAAAAGGATGCAAAGGCGCTGGAAAAGCCTACTGTGTCGTAAAAGTGACTTAAAAGATCACTGCAGTGAATGCTCTCGCTAGCTAGCATCAGCCAACGCAGCTCCAGAACACACAGCAGCATTCACATCGGGAAAGCGAATGCGAACTGAATCAATCACATCCAAAAGATTTTTTGCATCCATTGCGAGTACATGGGCTGCTGATAACATTCCCCTAAAAATTAAAAAACATAATAAAGATGTCATTCCATTACATGTATAGCATAGAGATTTTGGAAATAAACATATTCTATTCTATTTTATTTTAAGAATAAAATATATAAGACTATAAAAAAATAAGACATGTTATATAAAAAAACTGAAAATTGTGAAGGTTTCCAGATTAGTTTTCTTTCAAGATTATTTCTGTTCCCAAATTATTTATAAATATTTCCTCTAAAAATCATAAAATAAATAAATGACCTAAAAGAGAAAACAAAAAAAATTATTTTTAAAGTTTAAGAGAATCCATATCAAACTTACTTCCTATACTCAGCATCCAAAGTTGTTGTACTATAGTTCTGAGCAAGTTTCATTGCATTAACAAGCTCAGCCATATCCTTGCTCAGAACTTTGTGAGCCATTTCAACCTAAATACATAGAAAAAAAAATGTGAAATTAAATTGAATAACAACTATTTATTTATTTAGTATACAATGGAGTAATTAACACAAACATAATTCATTAAAAATAATTCAATCGATTCATAACCATTAAATGGAAAATTTCAAAACACTATCTCTGTTCTGAACTGTATTCATAGGAAAAACTCTTTCAAAATAGTTGTATAATCAAGTCTTAACACTAAAATTAATTAGTATTCCTATATAATTAAAAAAATGTTTTTAGTTAAGAGTTTTGAGAAAGAAAATAAATTATAACCACTTTTTATCTACAAATTTTTAAAATCACATTTTTATGAGGAAGCTTTCACCATCTTTTGCTAAATACAAAAAGTATAAGCTCTCCAAAACAACGTGAAGTTAAAATTACGCTATACTACCTATTCATTTATACAGTAAGTTACTATACCCCCATTTCTAACAAAGCACCAAAATCATGTAAAAATGGTATCCGAAAAACCACAGTAACAAAAACTCAATAGTGTGTATCTATTGATTGATATTTCACACAACTTAAAATAATCAACAATTTCATAAGTAACATGATGAAAACTAAGTCACAAAAATTATTTATACCTCTTTGTGAGCGCTGACTGGGAAAAGGGGTACCATTCTATCAACACTTGATAACAATGATCGTAATTCTACCCCAACTTGCCTTACAAGGTCTAGGTACTGTTCAGCTCGGCTCTGTTGAACACCTGAAAAATAAATTATTATGGACGAGTAAAGAAGCTACATTTACATAATAACAAATCAAATTATTCATTTGTTGACAGACGTGAACAACATCAAATATGTATTTTCCTTGGAAAGAATACCAAATCCTACAAACACCTAACTAAAAATCTTGCAACTAAAAAAGTTATCATTCAGCAATATTATATTTCATTTCATGTTATACATTTTATTGAATAACTAATCATTCTAGTTTTACTTATTTATTATTTATTTTATACTTTTTGGTGTTCTATTATTTTAAAGGGAAAAAATTTGTTTTGGAATTTGAATGGAGTTATGGAATGAATGAAGTTCAAATTTGTAAGTATCATTATGTTGTTTCTTCAAAACCATTCATTCCATTAACTTAATTACAATATCGGGTTTTTAAATAAATTTTGATCACGACACTACATATACACTCAGAAGATTTGTAATTACACTCAGAAAGCATGATGATAAAAAAAAATGCTTTATGAATAGTGAATAAATATTATTTTTATTAGGGAGAAATAACTTTCCAATGTCTCAATTTCTCATTTTCATTAAAAATAAATAATTTTATAGATCTCTGTTCAAAATATCTTACTAACAAACATTTCACATTAAGTAAAGAACACTAGCGATAATTATGACTCTTTACTTCCGAGGACCTACTAAAGGAGGAAAGGTCGCATCATCCACAGTCAGGTGAAAAGAGCGATGGACCAGGATTCAAGCCTGGCACCACCCATTTTCATCTCATTATAAATGATGCAACTTGTGGTAAGTTACTAAGGAAACATAAAACATATTAAATATACCTTGTGACAAAGACATGACTGCCTTCACAACACAAGTTGTACAATCATAAACTTGATCATTGGTTCGATCCAAGTCTGCAGTAGGTGTAGGTTCCATCTTCTGCAAGAGATATATAGAAATACAAAACATCACAATATAAGGGAATAATTCATAGCAAAACAGTATTAGTAATTATTCAATGCTACACCAAAATAGGTGATCCCTTCAATGGAAGAAAAATTAGCGAGAACAAATTTAAAATGTTGCACACACAAAATAATTAACTTTCATTTTCAAACATTAATGAGAAGCAGCCCATATAACAAGCTTGAGAACTAAGTTAAGAAGCATTATACTTAGTGGCCATATCCATAATAAACATACTGAAGCTGAATTATCTTTTATCACCACCACGTTTAACCATTAAAATCTATCCATAATTTTCACTTCTTTATCCTTAATTGTGCTAATAAGAACTTGTTTTGAGGAGCTTTAGGGTTCGTCAACATCAAGGTCATTAGAGCCCTTGCAGCTAATAAGAACTAAAATAAAATTAGTTTTCTTTTTTTCTAATAAGAACTAAAATTAAATTAGCGTGAAAAGATCAAATTGATGAATGTATATCATAATATACAGAATTTATTTAATGATGTACTACAACATACTTTTACAAATATCATTATGACAAACAACAACTAAAACAACTAGTTGTGTTGCATTCTAGCTTTATAAAAAAATCTCATTCATTACTCGTTTAACAAAATTCATGTTTTAAATTCCAAATTTACAGGAAACCGTAAAAGACACAGAAGCAAAACAACAACTAAATGACAAACCAAATATAAATTGGTTGTTTTTAAACACAAATAAAATGCCACAAATGACATAAAAAGTATAAATATGCCATTCCTTAACATTAACATAATATAATTCAAACATTAGATGAAACCACTTTCACCAACATTGGTTAATAGTCAAAGCGCAAATTTACTCAACAACAAATTAAGCAAAACATTAAATTGTGATGAAACCTTAGAAATAACAAGCTCCCTTTACACCTACCAGACACACCATTAATTGCATACAAACAGAAGTTTCCCAAAAGATAAGTAACAGCACCGTTTCTGAGGAATATTTTGAAAATGTAAACTTGTATTAAAGCCCAAGTAAATCTAAGGACTGATAAAGCATCATCCAAGAAAACCGTGTTATAGAGACTAGACAACTATTGAGGTGATACAATAGATGTCTAATCTAAATGCATGCTTTGTTGACATGAAAACATTCAGAAAAAATAGATGATTACTTTGCATCGACCACTGCAGAGTTAAGAAGAAAAAAATACACCAGTGACAAAACTTATAAATAAATAACTAAAAACTTTTCAAGAGGCCTAAAAGCAACTACAAAATATTCTTGTGTGATATCTAATAGCAACCTAACAGTATTGAAAGATAGTTGAAATTAAAAAAGAAAACAAAAATCACTATAACATAATTACAGTTTCAAAATGCAAACAACACATTATTAAATTGTCATATAAGGGACAAAAGGAAGTGTTTGCCCTACAAGCCATTAATAAGTATGAGTTGCACAATGCACAATATAAAAATCTAGCATATTCAATTGAAAATAAATCTAAAGGACTTGTTCAAAGACAAAGTAGTTAGTTATTTGTTATATTATGCTCAGTCAAGTTTATTATTTAATTGCGGCTATTGTTGAGTAGTCTGTTAATATGTTGTTACATTGTTACAAAAAGAATTTTTAGTATTATAATGTTGTATTAATGTGTGTTTTTTTGTGCTTATGTCCATTTATTATGTATAAATTGTAATTTATATTTTTTTGTTATTATTCTGAAGTATATAAAGTTATTAATTTCTTGGGTATTATTGAATGTCATGTATTTATACTTAAGTATGTATTGTTAAACTAATATTTTGTAATGCCTCGCAAGCTTAATGACAAAATGTATTATACTTCAAAATTCAAACTTTATTTTTTAAATATTTTAAATTTAATTAAGATTGCAATGAAATTCTATTGAAGTGAATTGTTTTAAGACAATTATTCTTATGATATAGTAAAGGTTTCTTGGAGTAATAAAATACAAATTCAAGCAAGTTGTGATACCAGTTGGTGTTTTTATTTCTTTTATTGACTATGAACAGTTATGAATATATCAGAATGTATATGTATATGTATATCACTATGGTCAGATTACCAATATTGATTGCAATAGTGTTTCTTTAATTAGAAACAATTTGACATGCCAACATATTTATAAAATTAATGTAATTTCAAAGAATTAATATGAGTACACATTATAAAAAAAACATTGTCAAATAGAAAGATAATACCTGATACCTACACTGCCAAAATTTATAAGTAATTTCTGAAGGGCAGAAACATCCTTTTTACTTCATAATCAATATTGATACATTAACTTAGTCAAATAATTCCTTGGACTACGAATTACGACTTTTTCACACAATTCACACAAACAGAGGTTCCACGCGATAGGTACGTCACCGACCTCGTTCGGAGCCTACGACGCAGTAGGAAACAAGAAAGGTTTGATGATAATCACCACATCCAGGAATTGTCGACCGCAAGTTCTGCGTTCTTCGATATCAATAAAATAAACTAAGTTTCTCCGTGTTTTCCTTCGGGGATTCCGGTCGATACTGATTCGATGGTACCTTGCTCGCTTCTGGACAGTAGATTTGATTACTGTCCTCTACGTGATTACACGAATTCTGTAACTGTTTTGTGGCAACTAGATTGGAGGTCTCGAATCCCGTACAAGAACATGGTTCAGGTAGTGTATTGTTCCCTACGGCGTGAATTTCATTTTCAATGTTTTCTGACGAACAAAAAGTTAAGAGTTTGACGTCTTGGCGCGTTGGCACACACATCCCACACTCCGTACTAGACGCTAATCGGGGGACTCTTCTTGGACGTATTTGGATAAATACTTTTTTTGGAGCGCAGTTTACACCATCACCCGAAAGTAGCACTCCCGCAGTCGCTCGGATATTTTTACACACTTGATACAAACTAGCTGCGTCATTTTTACTGTGTGTGGACACATGTTTTTTCGCACTGCACGTGACCACGAGAAAAATGAGTGAAAATACTATACGATAAAATCCAAATGAAATTTGGACGTAGTTACAGAAAAATTAGTGTGCACTAATCATTTTTTCATCATCCTACAAATTTTAGTAACTAATAGTCTCTCAAGGTTTCCAAAACCAACTAGATTGTTGTCAAATGATATTGAATTCCCTTTAATAATTTACCTCCTCAAAGGTAAAATACTTGGGAATATGACAAAATAACTAACAGGGATGCCATGTAATTTGTAGTCTGAATCTCAAAAACATACCAATGTGAAGACAGTGCTTATTTATAACTTTCCTAAATAACAGCTTTTATATTGTAGCTTGTATTTCATAATCTAACAAATTGTGTATACAAAATTAGTAGAAACAGGCAAACAATTAGAGTGTTTGATTTTTTATATAATGTGCCATGAAATGTGCTCCTAAGGTGAAACTCCTATACTTTTCTTTGGGTGAAAACTTAGGCTTGGTTGATTAGTATATGAGAATCAAATAGTTAATTTCTTAGCCCAACAAAACAAATTCTAATATTCACAAACCAGCTATCAGAATAATCTGGAAAAATCTAGAAATGTTATGAAGTAAAATCTATAAAAAAGACATACCCACAACATTTAAATAAATAGATAAATTGAAAATAAAATCAAGCACTAAACACAATCACTCCATACATAATATGTTGACACATACAACATGTAAAAAGCAAATTGAACACGAAAGCAAAAGCATCAAAGCATTCCCAACATGATGCATAAGCGGAGAACGAAGCCAAAGTTATTACCTTAACGACAATGACCCTGTCCTCTGCTGATCCGTTACTAAGTGGAGTGGAAGATCGTTCACGCTCCCAGTCAGATACAGATGAGGAACCTAGAGGTGCAGCCAGATGTCCCCCTTCTGCCCCTGAGTCGGTATCTGACCGGTCTGACAGAGATGTGGCCACCGACAGGCGTTTCTTCTGAAGATATTTACAGCAAGGCTAATTAAACAAGCTACGCAAGGCCAACATGCCTCTCTTTCATTCATCCATTCAATCCATCCCTTTCATAAGATTTGTTTTGTCACTCTTAAATAACAGGCAAGGCAGGTCAGAAAGCTGAAGACTCCAGGATCAGTCAGCGACAACATTTATAAAGTTTAATTAATTTATGTTGAATAAAAATGGGAGACGGATTGAGATTTGAACTCGAGACTAGAGCGCTGATGCTACCAACTGCGCCACCTCTGAGCCCAGTCTACCTTTCACATTGAACTTGCGAGATGCACAGATCTTTGATATTAGTCTCCAAGATACTATTCTTTAAGAGATCACCTCAGATGTCTCGCAAGTTGAATGTGAAAGGTAGACTGGGCCCAGAGGCGAACGGGGTGGCGCAATTGTTAGCGCATCAGCGCCCTAAGCTGAAAGTCTCGAGTTCAAATCTTGGTCCCATTTCCCATTTTCGTTCAAAATAACAATCTGACACCTGTCGGTGTAGTTCACCGCAATATAAGAGATTTTTGTATGTTTGCAAAATTTATCAATCTACAATGAGCTTTGCAGTCTCTTAACCATGTGAAAATTATCCTGCTTGTGGAACATGAATATGGACAATTGAAGAATTTCCTGCAGTGGAGTTGGACTCCTGGAAGACATTTTAAGAAAACAAAACAATTAGTTTGGAAAAATTCTGTTGCATTAAAAATTAATTCTGGTGGGTTTTATGAAGGAATGAAGATTAGTCTTCTTATATATTGCATACAGTTCTTACACATACATCCTAGTTAAGTTTTCATCTAAAATATTTTTTAGAAATAAGTTGTCTAGGAATGTATTTCGCAATTTCTTTTGGAAAATCAATAAGATTACCATCATCAATTGTTCGCCAATGTGGACTGAAACATTTAGCTCAAAAGAGCATGTAGCACAGAGCAAGTAGCAGACAAGCATAAATAGGCTTCATATTAAACTTACTGTCAAAATTCATTCACTCACTTCATTCATTAATGAATAATTTTTCAAAGACATTATTAATACAGTCATTCAACATTACATACAGGAAAATATTCCATGAAACAAAAATACAATTGTAAAACAAGTATTCACTACTTGATGTCATGATGAGTACTACAAACTCTGAAAGTTGTAAAATAAACTAGTTTAGAACAATATGACTTTTCAAGAACAAGTCAGAATTCTAGTCATTTTTATTACTAAACACTGAAATTCCTAGAAAACATTAATTTAGAACAGTGGTTCCCAATTTTTTCGCTTTGTGTACTACCTATTTCACTAACACAGTTATCCCAACCAACCCTTTATTTTTATCACATTGCTCCTTCTCTGTATAAGCAAAGATGCATCTTAGGGCTAGACGCACACATCCAATTTTGAGTTGTCACTGTTGGATGATCAGGAGGCAATGCAATAATTGGAATTAAGTGAGCACAGATCCAACTAGTAGTTCACCATTTTATTTCTGCTGATAAAATAAGAATCCAGGAAACCACTGTAGTTTAGGTTTTGCACTATAATGAGGACAACAATAACCTACCATGTCACATTTACCATGACCATGGCACATACCAATAAGATTTTATAACATATTAGTGGGTTTGGAGCGTGCTCGCTGATGCTAGGATGCTAAGGAGAAAGCAGAAGTTTCGGTTATGACATGTAGAACACGGGCCTGTTTTTGCGGTACATTTGTCTGTTGCATATCCTTATCGCATTTGTCTGTTGTGAACCACTAATTTAAAACAATGGATTCACAAATATCTCTACTTTGAAATTTTTAAATCTTTCAAAATCATAGAGAAGAATCCTTTTAAATAAGACTAAGGCATTAAGAGTTTTATAAGCAGTATTAAAACCTGTAATTGGAAAAACAACGGTCAGAAAATAACAGTTTGCAAAAATAAAATTATATAAACTCTGGTTATTCAGGCAAAAATCCACCCTAACACATAGGTGTCTTCATAAATCCAAGATATTGAGAGAAGAGACAGAAACTGCAAGTACAATTCCTCCCAGCAACAGATCAGTAGTAAAAGTGAGTTCTTACATTTTCCCCTAATAAATCACAAGATTATTGGAACAATATTTGCAAGAGTTTTGCTCACCAGGTTGATCTCTTCCTCCTGCAGCCAACGCCCATCCTCTTCACTCTGACGTTGCTGCTGGCGTAGCCGCTGTTGCAGTTGCTGTTGCTCACGCTGCAAACTGCCATCAGTAGAGCCATCGGGACAGCCACGAGCTGCCTCTGCCAGCGAGGCATCTCCATACACACCAGCCTCAGTACCCTGCTCAACAATGGAACACAAGTTAATAATTTGTTAAACAAAAACATAAAAAAATATCAGAAATGGCAGGATGATATGCTGCAAGGCTCAATTGAAAGCCCATTAAATATTTTAATGTAAAATTAGACATTATCTTCAGAAAACTTCTTAAAAAGATTCTGAACAAAATTAGACTATTTTTAATTTAAGGACAAATCAATTTACGATATTTAAATATCAGTAAAGGTGAATATATGTTATAAGCTGAATGACTTTTGTGATAGACATCATAATACAAGATTCAACCAACACATTTTAAATTGATATTCAGAATATAGTGGGTGAAAAACAAAACAAATATAAACAAAAGTTATTTTCATTCATCATAATTTTATAACAAAAATTGAATGAAAAATATAAACTACATTTCTAACCACATCTCTATAGCAAAAAGATGACTCTCATAATCTTTAACAACTTAGAGAAGATAAATGCAAAGCAAATCACAATGCCATCACATAAATTCTCAAGTATTAATAGTTAATGTACATATGATACATCCTTGTTTAAGATCTTTCTTTCTTGAAAATTCATAAACAGCTTCCTCACAAAATTATTTTAAAAAATTATGTGAGATCTGAACACTGCTAATCAATTAACTTTGACAAAAATAATGACAGTTTAGGAAAACAGAGAGGGGTAGTACTTTCATAATAATCAAATCTACAACTCAAAGAACACACAAAACATTTTTTGAATGCTTTTCAACTTTATTTCCAGTTATAATCAAGTAACAGTTTGCTCAGCTCATAGCCAAGAAAACATTCTAAATTTAGGTGTTCCAATGAAAATATCTATGTTTACCAACTCTGAGACATCTCCTGGGTAAATGCTGAACTTTGGTGGTTGATAAAATAAATAATTAAAAACTTTTCATAATAACTGTCCGTAAAAGGTCATAAGTTTTTAAAACTATTTGTTTAATTATATTATATAATGGACATTACTAGTAGAAGGATTTGATAGTTGATAATAATTAGTCGTGATAGAGGTGAGAAATATTCTAACTGTCTTCTGAAAGATTAGTGCTAGGGATACTATACAATATGTTAAAATATTAGGTCATAATTTTGGAGACTTTTTTAGGTAAATTACTACTAATAAATTCTAAAAGTATATAAGGGTACATATAATACATTATAAAAAAACATTACTTTTATACAAGCATTAATATTACATAACCATTAATATCGATAAATGAAATTTCAAGAAAGAAAGGATTTAAGTAAGGAATTGTGAGAATACTAAAACGAGCATTCACTATTTTCATACACAATTATAGTGAAATATAAGTAGTGCTATTTCAGTAGGCAATCTGTACACTAGTTTTGCTTTTTGTGCAATAATAAAATAGTACAAACAATGCAAGAAATTCACTGAATCGAACATTCACATTCAAATGCGCTTATGTGTTCACATCAATCACTAACAATAAATATTTATCATTCAATACAGTGACACAATAGATACAGCATTTGTTTGATATTTAAATAGATACATGCAATTCAAAAATAAGAGTCTGGATATGCAAGGAAGGAAGTAAAAGGAAAATACAGAACATAAGAAGAAACATGATTTTTCGCTGTTTCTTCATTCACCTACCCTAAAATGCATAAAAATTTGTCAACAAATAATAATATAAATAATTAGTGGATGAAGAAAAATTACAAATAATAAATTAATATTTTCCAAGAATTAAGCTTTAAAAAATGAATAGAAAATAGACAAATATATTCAACTGCTATTATAAACCCTGCAGTGGTCACATAAGAATCCATTGTGAGAGGTTGCGTGAATGACACTCATCATTCACTTTACAGGTAGAAATTTAAGGACAAAATATTTTTTTTATAAATATCATTGAATTAATAAGAATCTTAAAAATATCTTGAATTTTTCGTACATAAATTGCTCGTTAAATAATTCAGAAGAATCAAAAGTGCTTACAGAATTAGTCCCTTTCGAATAAGGCCTTAGAGTTCAAGTGAATCAACTTTTCAAGCAGCAACATTAATGAATATTTCTTAATACTTATCTAAGATCACTTAAATAATATAAATTCCTTAAAAACCTATAAATTCAATTTGTATACTTATATGGTTCATAAAATACACTTGGAAACAATATTAAAGTGCTCACATAATAAGTCAAGTAGATAAAGCATCATCCAAGAAAACCGTGTTATAGAGACTAGACAACTATTGAGGTGATACAATAGATGTCTAATCTAAATGCATGCTTTGTTGACATGAAAACATTCAGAAAAAATAGATGATTACTTCGCATCGACCACTGCAGAGTTAAGAAGAAAAAAATACACCAGTGACAAAACCTATAAATAAATAACTAAAAAATTTTCAAGAGGCCTAAAAGCAACTACAAAATATTCTTGTGTGATATCTAATAGCAACCTAACAGTATTGAAAGATAGTTGAAATTAAAAAAGAAAACAAAAATCACTATAACATAATTACAGTTTCAAAATGCAAACAACACATTATTAAATTGTCATATAAGTGACAAAAGGAAGTGTTTGCCCTACAAGCCATTAATAAGTATGAGTTGCACAATGCACAATATAAAAATCTAGCATATTCAATTGAAAATAAATCTAATGGAATGTTTTAACTACTCAATTATCTTTCAGAGCATTAATATCATTCTCTGCACTTGTGAAATCTATTTGAAGATATCATTATACATTATACTCAATATAACAATAAGAATACATGATCTATTATTCAAACAATTTTTACCACTATCAAATTTCTTTTTAGTTTTTTTTTTTTTTACTAAAATCAAAATTTCTGACAAAAAAAAATATTCTATTTAACATTCAATAATTTTTTTTATTAATTATTTTGGAGGACTCTCTTTTAATTTAGTATTTAAACAATGCAACTAAAAATGCATCATGCATGTCTATGTTTATTAATATTTTTTTATAAGCAGTTAATTAATAAAACTGCACATTGATGCAATATAATCACAAAATAATAATAATAATAATAAGCACTGTCCTAAATGTGACAAGCAAGATTTTAATGATTTTAATATACTAATAAGCATTGTTTCATGCACATACTATAGAAGAAATATATAGCTAAGGTGAAATAATTTTATAAAAACAAAACAAGACAAAAATATTGCTAGTTTTACTGCTGGTGATGTTCCAAGAAGAAATATTTATTCAGATTAAATTCCTCCTGCACTCAAAAATGAAATTTTCCCAACACTTGACTAAAACATATAGAAGCACTTTTGGGAAGTAAAAGGTAATAAGACATGAAACCTTCCAAGAAATATTAACACAGCTAAAGAAGAGTTGATTTAATAAATACAAATTTTACTAGCATAATTAATTTTTGTAATGAGAGTAAAACAAAATTTGCAGGGCAGCAAAATTTTATACAGGTCAATGACCAAATACTCAACATAAGCCCACATCATTAAATAACAACTAAGTCTTTAATGCCAAGGATTCATAAGCTTTTGAAGAATAAATGCAGGACACTTTTGGTTTGATCATACCAACAAACTTTTCTTACTAAAAAAAATCAGCATTGCAAGGAGAATTTACCATAATTATATTAATGTTAAAATTAAACTTGAAACAAACAAAAAATATTTCCCAATATATTCTTCTCAGATGACAATTTTCTCCAGTAAAGAATGATTTACTGAGTTATGAAAATTCCACACACTCCTTAGCAAAACATAATTTAACAATTTAACTATAAGTGTTGCTTCCAAAGTAACTTTTCTAAAGTAAATCCATTTTTTTTGCTTTTAATTTGGACATTCTTCTGGGAAAACTCTTTCAGTTCTGACATTTTGGCCCTTAAACTGACTATGCTTACTAATTAATGGCTCCTCTAAATGGCTTTAGTTCCATGTAATAGGGTTAGTGTCATGGGATTAGTGTAATGGGGTAAGTGCTTAATTAACGGCACTAACAGCACTACATTACAGTACCATCAACTGGTATACATCTTTTAAATCAAAGAATGCGAGTGTTAACCATAAATTAAAAAATTCCGGATAATCCTGTCCTGAAGAAACTAGTTGGGGTGATGGTACACAATCTAGCAATGTGGGACAATCCTCTAAAATACGTATATGAACGCTACTTAAGTCAACTGAAGCAATTGAACAAGGAACAGAGCACTTCCTGACACAGCAGAGCCTACACAATCTAGAAGCAAATACATCCAAAGATATTGAAAATGATAGTAAAGGCATTTTGTAGAGTTTAAGGTTGTGAACCAGCACTCCCTCTCCAGAGTGTATGCATGACTCTTATTCTCAAGAGTGTATTATTGCTACAAAGAAATCCAAGTGTAAAAGATAGGAATTTGTCGACATGTTACTTATATTGTTTCTGTAATATAATCTTTCATGCCAGCAATATTTTATTTTAAGAAGTATTTTAACACCACTACACATCTTACACTTATGCCATTAATCATCATCAATATCGAGAAATTCTAATTACAGAGGCTTTCCACTCCTTTTACATAAAAGGGATTTACATTAACCGCACAAATATTGTAAGCATGTAATTAAATACTGCAGTTTATATTGTATCAAATGAATATGAGAATTCAAATGATCTGAATAGATGTAGTCAATATCCGAGTACTTAAGAATATAATACCACCCTCTGACATCAAAAGCGTTTTCAGCAGAAGGAAAAAGATTTTTCATTCTTACTTTCACGGAATTTCCTTGAAATATATAAATGTTACTGAAGATTTATAACCACTGAAAGATCTTAGAAGAGAATCCACAAAAAATCTTCTCAAAAGTAAATATTTTTGAGAATGAAATGCTTCAATTTTTTACTATCTCCAACTTGGCACACCACCTATAATCGTCCTCAACTCTACAGGCAACACGGAGCATTCAGGCAGCAGGCATCAATAGTGATGGTTGCCAAACCTCTGGCGCGGGCCCTGGGAGAGGTTCAGTCTCTGTAGGAGCAGCAGTGTTCAAGGGAACTGCTACTGCCACCTGAGGCTCCTCCGTCTGCAAAGGCTGCGCAACGGCTACAGGCGCAGCAGTGGCTTTCACCGCCCTCGCCGCCTTCAGCACCGGCGACGCCGAAGCAACCACCGCAGTAGCCACAGCAGGCGTTGGGGTCACTTTCTGAACCTTGCGGGATACCCCATAGATCGGGGCAGGGGACACAGAAGCGGAAACTGACACGGCAGGGGAAGCAGGGGTAGGGGACGACGGAGCAGGAGAAACGGGACCCGGAGAGGACGGGCAGGACCCCGTGGCAGGGGCGGAGGACGTGGTGGGACCAGCGGCGTTGGGTGCTTTCTCGAAATCTACCGTGAGCGTGTTGAAGGCAGATGCCGGCGTGGTGTAGACGGCGGGCGACACCCCACGAGACTCGTTCTCCCGGAGCAACTGCGCCAGCACTTCGGGATTGCGCGCCACGATGTAGGTGGAAGGTGCGGGGGTTTCTGAGACGCCAGCGCTTGCCAGAGACGCCAGCGACGTCGAGTCGGCCGCCAGGCCTCCGGGAAAGCGAGCGGGCTTCGGAGGGGGCGGATCATCGGATCCTGCACACACATACTTTGCATCAGCATTACAAATACATGTTTGGAAGGGTTCTATACCTCACACACAAAATGATGATTATGTGTTCTTTTTAATTTGTTGAGAATGCCAATAAAATATTAGCTGCTGATACAACAGATAGAGAGACTATGAGGCAATATATACTCTGGGAGTTCTCACACATTTTACCAACATAGATACGTCAAAAAAGAATTACTATTAAAGCAAAAGGAGTCATAAAGAGTACGGTGTAATATTTTGTGGGAAATTATTTTACTTTGTCTACTCTGTGCAGTAGACCACTGCAAACTTGATGCAGACACCTGCAGTCAAGGGTTTTTTTCTTCAAAATAATGATTCAAATTTTCCACAAATGAACTAAGCGTATCATAGAATCCAATGTAATTCATTGACAGTAAAGATGGACATTAATGAGGGCTTGCAACCCTCATTAAATCCTTAGCCTATGGCATTTGGTGTGATCAGACTTGGCCTATGGTCTCATCTACGCACCATTCTCAGAATAATTCACAAAATTCTTCCACAAGTCCTTCAAATCTCCCAATGTGATATTATCTGCAAATTATCTCCTGCATAACAACTTGAGTGGTTTTCTTACCCCATGACATAGCTTGAACACGTCGATTCTCACGTCGCATTGTTTCATGTTGTTGGTGTCTTTCTTCCAGAAGAATTTCACTGCAAAAGAAGAAACACAAGGCGATTTTCAAACAAGTTATAATACAATAGAATAGAATTACAATTAAGTTATAAACAATTCAAAAATATTTTTTCCCACACATTTTAACTTCAATTCCTTAAATCTTATTGAAATAAGTATTCAAAATCCACATACCCCATTAAGTACTGTTCTCATGCATTTGTCGTAATTGCAATAATTACCATTAATTAGTTTACTGTCCTCCACATGGTCATACACAGTTTGTACTGCTTTTTTGAAAGAAAAAAAGTTACTACCATCTATGAAGTTCTCATAAAGGTCTGTGTTCACAAACAATATAAAAGGACATTCTTATCTGAAGAATGATTTAAGATGTGAGGTATCTACATGATGAACCCACTTGTGAAATAAAATATTTTAATCAAGAATAAAACACAAATATGAATCTTCTACTGCTTGGTTCCAAAATATTTGTAAATTTCTTAGAATCAGAAGGTACCAGAAGCGGACCCACACTAATTTAGTTTCACGAAACCCAAATATTTTATAATAAAACGTTTTGTAACAAAAACTATATAATGATTGAATCAAGTTCATGAAGTATATATTTGTGCAGAAGATACAAGGTGATTCTTCGTGAACCAATTCTCAAAAACAATTGTACAAAAAGAAAAGAAAATTGGAACTCACTGTAGCACTTCTCTAATATCTTTAAAGCTTGGCCGCTTGCTGGGTTCATAGGCCCAACATTGCGACATGAGACTGTAGAGGCGAGGAGGACAGTTTGGAGGGAGAGCTAGGCGCTCCCCATTCTCTATTTTGCCAATGACATCATTGTTCTTTACACCTTGAAAAGGTTTGATGCCTAGCATCAGAATTTCCCACATACACACACCTGCAAACACAGAATAAGATACAACTGCACAAACAATATGGTACAGAGAAACAGAAATAAAAATTATATACTAAAATTAGTTTTAGATGAGTTTTCATGGTTTTAATAGATATCTTAAGTTCATAGACACAAGTATGAAAGATGTAAAATAATACAATAAGAAGATCAAACAAATGGAAGCAAAATAAAAAAGAATTATTATTTATGAAGTATTCAAACTGTATAGTAAGTAAATATATAAACATAAGCTTCTGTGGCCGGAGTCAGTATGAACTTGTTTGTCTGGGACAAACCGCGTCTTAGTAGATAAAACTTAGGCGGAGTATGACAGCGACGACTCTGACATTGCCCAGAAGAAGGCCACAGCATGATGGACAAAATGTTGGTATTTTTATCTACTAAAACACGGTTTGTCCCGTACAAACAAGTTCATAAGTAAATATACAAAAACCAGGGCCCAGATTTTGATGACCTAAAAATATATTAAAAACTGATCAATAAAATGAACTAAAAAATCAGTAAAATGATCTAAAAAATGATAATTTTCTTTTCTTTATTTCAGAGTATGAGAGAACAGCACAATACTTGTTTCTGTAATGTTAGAACTGAAATTATAAATTAACGATAATTTAAACTCGCAAATTTGTATGGTCTAGGAATATGAACGTATAAAATAATCTATCTTATTCAGAATTATTGCAGTTGATAACCAGCAGCAAGCGCAGGTTCTCAAAAGTTAGGGAATGCCTGTTGTCAGAAAGCACATTTTTGTACTGTGAGAAACTCCTTTCCACATCCACTGATATAACTGGAGCGTACTTGAAATACTCTAAATCAGTGGCAGTGTGAACTTCTTCAATGCAATAAGTATCCAATGTTTCACCAGTTAGCACTTAAGAAATGCAACACAAAGTTTTGTATCCAGACTTTTTATCAAGAACATTTTCCACTTTCTTAGATACCCTTCTTCCAACTTCTCCCTCTACACTTTTCAAATCAGATGCAATTTTGTTAACTAGAGTTAGAGAACTTTCCAGTCTTGCACCTTTCTCCTGTACGTGTCATTCCTTGTGTTAAGCAACTGAAATTTGCCTTTACGAAGGCTAGCTGTCCTTCAATTTCACTTTGAAAATAGTGTTTTAGCCGTATCAATTGAAGTAGCATCATCAGGATTTAGTCTTTCGATAACACGCTTCACCATCTGGAAATTATCTCAATAATATATTACTGAATCTATCCAGATGCCTCATTGGGAGATGACAGGTTCTGGTGGGAGTGGAGTACCGGGAGCTTGCCTTTCAACTTGCACATTGTCGAGGGGTCTTTTTTGCTACCACAGGCACATTGGAAATAGGAGAATTGCTTGCTGCGACAACAATATGTTTGGTATAGGTAAGAAACCAACTCTCGACAGGTACATTGCCCACCCACTGATCAAATATCCAATTATTTCATTAGATTAAAAATGAATGATGAATAATTTAATAATTTTAGTAAATCTAATTTCTTGCAAAAATGAAAGATAGGGGCCAGAAAAGGGAGTAAAATGCAAAAATGACCAAACAGTGATGAAATAATTGAAAAAATGCCCTAAAACTTCGAAAGCAGAAAATATGACCAAAAAATACCCAATCAAATTAATATTTTTATAACCAGAGATTCGTGTTCAGGATTTTAATACTTAAGAGCAATGCATATTGCACAAGGAAAAGAAGATGATATGTCATCAAAATCCGGGTCCTGATAATAACTAACAATAAAATTCATACAAGTAAAACGTTGGTGAAATAAGGATTCGAAAGTAGAAACCACAAAATATTATTTTTAATAATATCATAAAAGACATACCAAACATCCAGACATCACTAGCAGTAGTAAAGCGTCTGAAGTTTATAGATTCTGGAGACATCCATTTAATAGGTAACTTGCCTTTTGAGGCCTTGTAATAACTTTGGTCTTCAACCCAACGACTTAAACCAAAGTCAGCTAGCTTAACACAAGTATGAGAAGATACTAATACATTCCGAGCAGCTATATCTCTGCAACACAAATGGTATTTATAAAAAGTCCTCTAAATAAGAATATTCTGAAATTTCAGAGAGAAGCAAGTAATTTATTACTTACCTGTGCACAAACTTCTTACTTTCTAGGTAAGACAGAGCTGTAGAGAGCTGGAAAGAATAGAGGAGTAGAGTAGCAAGGTCCAGCCGTTGCCGATTACTTTGAAGGTAAGCACGCATTTCTCCTAACCGAGCAAGCTCCATCACAATCCATACTGGGCTCGCCGAACAGACTCCAATGAGTTTGATGATATGAGGATGATCAAACTGTTGCATTATGTCTGTTGGAGAAAAAAGCAATGGGATCAGAATTTTCTGCAACACTCATCTCAAGAGTTATGTATTATATCTCAGTAGGAAACATTACAATGAGATATTTTAATAAGAAATCAATCTATATTTTTGTCACAACAATGAAATTTATTTATTTCCGATGTACAACAAATATTACAGTCTTCACTGTATTCATACTAAAGATCATTATAGTTTAAAAAAGCTAATGAAAATCCTAAATAAAATAATGGAGAAACTTCACAATTATCAAAATTAGAGAGTTTGGGAGGTAGAAAAATTTCAACAAACTTCAATAAAAAATTCACAATATTCTACACAAGTATAGAATTGTATGTTAAGTAAAAAACANTATTCTACACAAGTATAGAATTGTATGTTAAGTAAAAAACATGAAATTATAGACATTATAAAACTTATCAAAGTTACTAATGAAGCCAAGTAATTCCACTAATGAAGTCAAGCCTACTTCCAAAGTAACTTTATTTTTTACAAGAGAGTATGATAGTATACACATGTGATTTTAGAAAGTAATACTCATCAATTATCACTATCCCAAAATTATCCCCTCGGAATCTCTAAATCTTCATGAAAGAACTACATTTCTCAAGGGAAAGGATTATATCACTACCCATACTAAAGAGAACAAATAATCCATAATAAAAACAATTAAGTAGGTATTTTTCACATAAAATACATTCCCAACTAAGTTCAGAAACAAAAAGAAACTTAATAAGCAATACCAATTATAAAGGAGAATAAACTTACAGGCCTCTTCTAGAAACTTTTCAGTAGTTGCTAGATCAGCATCAGCCTTACAAGTTTTTACAGCAACTGGCACCATTTGTCCATCAGATGCTCGGTAACTCCCTTTATGCACATCACCAAACTGTCCTTCGCCTATTATCTCGCCTAACTCCACATGTGACCGCACTAATTCATAATCACGAGCTACACAAGAAAGTATATACATGAAAATACTAGAAATTGTGAAGTAAATGATCAATCAGCAATATAATTTAATGCAAATTGTATATTAATCATCAGATATTTTATTTATTTTGAGTTTGGCTTTATATGTGGGTATATAACAAAACCAATTAATTTTTCCCAAGACATCCAGGTATCCCATGCTAATGTACACACAAAGGGGTAACCAACAATGGATAATGATGGTTGTAAAAGGATTAGTCACCATGGTAAAAGGATGAAACAACTTGCACATTTCCTCACAAAAATTAAATCTCTATCCGAGATTAATAAGCTCATATCCTCACCCCTTGTGGCATCTGATCAGCAACATCATAACAGAATGAAGATAGAAACAAGCAAGAAAAATTGTAAACACAATTCCTCCAGGAGTAGTACCACATATTTACATTTCTTTTCAATAAAAAAAATAAAGTAAAAAGCTAGAAAATTGAGATATTCTTGATGGTGTGTATTACATAGCTTGAGGTTATCTGATTTATACCCTCACAAACGATATTTAAATAAGGAGGGATTGTAGATAGACCATCTTTAAGGATATAAGTCTAGTATTTTTAATGATGTACACACTAACTAGGAAATATGAGTGCTAGCAATTGTTCAATACAATAAATTTAATCAAGAAAGTTAAAATTCACCTCCTCACAAAAGAATTCTATTTTCTTCAGTGTACAAATGCCAACTAACCACTCAATACAAGATTTTAAATGAAAATTAGTACAATCAGAAAACTTTGATAATAAGCAACAAGACCCTTCAACATTATACACAAATTTTCAAACAATAAATCAATAATGAAAGGAATTGGTGAGAATGTTCATTGGAGAAGTACAGCATAAGAACTCAGCCAAAACATAAAAATATGCATCATATAACAACAATTATATTACTAGCTGAATTTATAAGAGAAAGTAAATTGAGCAAAAACTCAAGACACTTACTAGCAGGAGTAGAATAATCCCCTTCTTCATCAACGATCTCTGCATAGTCTTCAGAGAGCATTGTACCCGTATTAGGCTGCTGCTGTCCTTCTGGGCTACTTCTTTTGCCCTCTGAGGAAGAATACACAAAGAAATGAAAAAATGATGACAAAACTACCAGGAGTAACCATGATACAATATTCTAATAGCTTCATCATACTAGTCAATGAAAGTGGTTCAAATAAAAAGGAAGAGTATATAACAAAAGTAAAACAAGAAAGAATCTTTACATTTAAAATCATAACCAAGATGCATATTCAGACAAGATGCAAATAACCCCTTTAGTCTTAGTGTAGTGATAAATGTAGCCACATACTTAGTACTATAATTAAACTTTTCCATTAATTTACTACCCTGACAGACATGCGTAAATTAATGATGGCAAATATGATGCCAGAATTGCAGTCTTTGGGGACAGTATCATGCATCTGATCTTGTTATTTCTTGAAGTCCTAGTGACTTGAAAAATTCTACATTTTTATTCCACTGACTACATTGTGTTAACCTTTTCTCAGAAGAGGGGTTTATAAATGCAGTTAACAGCATATGCAAAAATAGAATTCTGAAAAATGGAAGTTGACAGGTTAAATTTAAGTAACACAAACCTTTTGTCTGACAAGGACAAGGGATGGAGGTCCATGATGCAGCTTGCAATGAGAGAGAACAAGATAAACAATCAAAATTACAAGAATCACACAAATTAGCACAGGAGGAAATATGGAAAATGATGGGCTTCAAAGTAATAAAAGATTGGATATGGAAATTATTAAGGGACAACTAACCAAGGAATGATGGGCACTAAGAAATACAGATTTACTAAAAAGAAATTAAAGGCACGAGGAAACAGTTTAATATCAATAAGTTTATGATGAGAAAAATTTTGGACATACATGATGAGGAAGAGAGAATTGAATAATATTAACAACTCAGGTATAATTTTGAATACACACATAGGGTGATAGAATATACTTGGTAGTAACTAGTAGGCTGAGTAGGCATGGACTCCACCTTGAGGCTCGAGTATAAATTCTCACTGGAATTGTATGCTAACTATTCAGCCAGCAGCTTAGCACGGTACCTACGCTCTGACTGAGGTCAAATTTCAAAACAAATCAATCAATTTAACAAATACTCTATAATCCCTATTAAATGTGATTAATGTTATATTTTAACATTAACAAGTTAAATTTGTTTTATTCTTTTGTAACATATTTATGCTTGAAAAATCTATTTTTGGGCTTCCCTCAGAAACCAAAGGTCTGAATCTGCTGGACAAGGGATTGATGGGATAAGTATGTGAAGAGTGGAACAACACAAAAAGAAACATAAAGAAGGGTATTTGAGAAATCACCTCTTCAATCGCCTCAAAGATTATAGCATGTCATGTGATATACTTCCATTACACCTTGATTCCTTGAGGTAAGAATGGAAATAGACATATGTGTCTAACAAAAACTGTATGTTAAATACGAGTGAAAGAAACAAATTTTAGTAGAGAAATTAAATATAATTAAAAACTTATTTGAAGCAAGATGAGTGGAAATAAATGTTAAAATTTTACCCTTCACCACTGAGTGGTTCAATACATGTATTACAGTGTCAAACTTCATAAAACTAAGAATTAGGCAACTCTAAGACTATCAACTTCCTACTAATAACACAGAGTTATATTATATTATTAACCTTCCCCAATCTCCAGTAACTTTCCTAGTCAGAGGCATTGGGGCCTCATATCAAATAGGGCCTCTAAAAGAGTATAAAAAAATAATACTAACACATAAATCCAATTTCTTTTTAATTTGAAATTATTTAAAATTTTTAAGACTATATTTTAAAACAAATATTGTTTAAACTCGTTATTAAAAACAACTCACATTTCAAATGTCTTTATGTCAACTTTAAATCAACGGGTGCAAAGCATACCTGCTTGATTTGAATATGCAGGTCTCCAAAAAACATTCCCACCACATACCACCCTGGTGGTACATCACTGTCCCTCCCCTAGGGTGCGTTTTGTTATTTATGGACGGTCTCTAGACAGCTTTTCATAATGCTCATTAGCTCGAAAAATCCTCCTTAAATCCCACTTACGATTCCAGAGGGAAGCGGTGGAGCGTGTGACGAGGCGACAGTAGCCGTCAACGAGGTCCGCGAGGCTCTCCGCGACGGAGGACGAAGGGCAGGTGATGGTGAGCGGGTCCGCGGCACCCGCCATGCGGAGCACCACCGTGGCTTTGGGATGGGCGTCACACGACGACGCCTGCGTCACGATCTCACGCACGCGCTCGAAGTCGGCCATGCGGGTGGGCGCGGTGGCGCGATGCGTCAGGTAGCTGATGCCCAGGTCCGGCCCGATCACCAGCTCCACTGGGATGGACCATCCGCTCTGAAATCAAGGAGACCAGAGGTTTTAACTCTTAACTCGAGGAGGAAAGGTTGCATCGTCTACGGCAAGGTGAAAATAGAGAAAAACCGGGATTCCAACCCGAGACGACCTGCTCTGATCACACATGTGATGCCTATTGCATAATCTGCCTCGTCTCCCTAAACCCACATACCACATCACCATTTTTACCTGGTTGTAGAAAATGTAAGACCAGAGGTGTAGGTCCATTGTGAGGGCTCCATTGTCGTAATTACCGAGTATTTTAGCATATAATCAGTAAAAATTAAGCGGTTCGAGAGTCTATAAATGCAAAATGGGGAGTGGTAAGGTTGTATTCGCTCTAATTTACATAGATTGGATTGTTAGGTTAAAAAATAATATTTTTCATTACAGTGTATTTAAGTTTTGCTCTTTTTAAACTTGTACCACAAACTACAGATTGTAAGCTTACATGAAATACATTGTTAGGGTCCACGGAACGAAATATAGCAAAGCAGAATGGGGGCGACTGACGGTCCCAGACACTCCCACTCCGCTACACCCCTGAACAAGACGAATTACAATCCAAGAGAAGGACGATCGTTCTAATGCGTTTTAATCGCCATATCTTATTTCTAACTTTCAGTAAATATATGACATGATTCGGATCATCTGGCATGGAGTAACTAGACTGGGTTGCAGAGGAAGGGAAAACTGATAGACCGACACTCTTCCAAAGAAATAGTTACACTGATAACAGATAATCTCACATACACAGGAATTGTCCCTACCATAGTAGGGAGTAGAAATATTACAACACCCTGTGCAACGGTTCCCAAATTTTTTATACCAGTGGTTTCTTTAATCTACATATCATTTCCGCCGGCGTCCCTTGGTTAAACCATTCCTTGTACAATACAATGAAATTTTAATTATACTTATATATACATTAGTATTCACATAATAGTATAATTATAAATATGAAGTGGTAAATATCATGCATAAGGATACAACAATTACTTATTACAAAAGGCTTTATAAAAAATGAATATTACTAGAACATTCAAATTTAACATATATTGTTTTCATTAACTATATCTTATTTCTATGGCATTACGAATGTAAGATCTTCTCATATCACAAATGAAAACTATCTCCAATTGATTTTTTTTTTTTTTTTTTTTTTTTTTTTTTTTTTTTNAGTACAGGTAGGGAAAATGCAGTTACGCACTAAGGAGAGCCAACATGACTCTCCCCGTGTGTGGGACTCATCGAAAGACTCAACCATACCCACTAAAAACCCTCCAAACATATCTCAAAACATATAACATATATCATTACATGAAAACATTACAACGAGGAAAAAGGGATCAAAAAGAACAAGAGGTGACCAAGGGAGATCAGGAAAGAGAAAGGAAGAAGCGTGGCGCAAGTAAGTGGAAGTAATTCCAGACTCAGCTCGTAGCCCCGTGTTTGCCAAACACGTACTTACTAGATGTAAGTCCCCTGGGGGGTATTCAATTATTGATTTACATATAATTGGGAATTTAAAATAAAAGGACCATAAATTCGTAAGTTTTATTCCAAATTTAAAAATATTTGGTACGCTATTAGGATATGAAAAATTAATTAACTTTTGTGAATAGAAAGTTTAGCAAACAAATTCTGATCTTAATGGGCATTATGATTGTTTTGAAGGGTTATAGGAGTACCATAGAGATGCATTAATAAGATATTATTTAAATTCCTTTCAACTCTAAAGCAGTTTCCTCCAACATTAATAGATCTTTAAGAACGATCAGTTACAGACAATTGTTTTTTTAAATTTCTAGCCTTACACATTTTTTTCTCTTTTGTAATGATCAATTGATGACCTCGCTTATAATGACAAACTTTCCTCTTAAAAGTTAAATGAAAATTCTCAATGCACATCATTGAAATCAGAGACTTAGTTTGTCAACTTATTCGTATCATTTGTTTTTTCTCTTTCCCACCAATATCTTTACTTTCTCCTCTCTTATATGTCTAGTTTTATTCTGTGTATTTTTTTTCACTTGTCTTCTAAATTTCTTCCATATACATACTCTCCTAACATCTCTGATGTTGAGTTCCAAACTCTTTTTTAGCAAACTTCACTCCATTCCCCCGTTTCCGCACTGGAATTATCTTTTTTCTTCGAATTTATTTTCCTTTCTCGTACATACTCATCCCGGAGAAGCGCAAAACAACTGAGAGAAAGAAAGGGAGGGAGGGGAAGGAACAGCGGGGACAAACAGACGCGAGGTCAACTGCCGCGGCGCTCCCAGTCCCCTCGCCGGGCATCGATCGCAGGAAATCCCTGTGTGCTCCTGCGGCACCAAAGCGCAGCTACCACGACTATACGCCACTGCGGAGTCTCTACCCATCCATCCATTCATTCATTCATTCATTGGCATCGCGCTGGAAGCGTCTCTTTACGCATCGGCTGCTGTTACACACCACGCCCAACCATCCGTCCATATCGACCTCCGATGACACTGCTCTACAGAAAACACTACGGATGTGAGAACCCTAGGTTTGGATGAGAGATACAAATCCAAAGGGAAAAGATTACTGCAAATATTTGGGTATCACATCCTAATCTTATAGTATGGATACTGTAAGATTGGGATGTCTCATCCAAAAATTGGGATGTCACATCGAAAGGTTTGGATACGTGCTTTTACTTCCCCTGGATTTGGATCTATTTTTTTCAGTGTGTGAGAGATACCTCAAGACTACATAGCCACAAAGGCTGATGTGGATGAAATCCATGGATTCGTTAGGTGCGAATGAAATCGAATCCATGGAAGATACTTCACCACATTAGTCGAAATGCGATTTCAAAGTTCCATAATCTACATTCATTAAATGACATTTTTGATGAGGTTCGGGTGACGAGGCCTGCTCTTCCTGCGGAACCACGTGATTTGGGACGAAGGAACTATGAAGAGATATTGGAAAAGGACGTCAGTCACTCATGGCGAATGCGTAACAATGAGCCACTGACAATGAGTATTGAAGTCGAAAGGTAGAATATGTTATGCGAGGTCGAATTTTGATAAAATTAATCAATTCTGATAAAAAGATGGCAAACTAGGCTTCTCAATTTCTGACATGTACAGCCAAAGAAATAATTATATTACTACGTATCTAACGAACACGCTTAATACTCGTTTGTGTGCTACACTGCATACCGACTACTATGTTCATAATCCCGAGTATCCTCGTAAATCCGAAAATCAATGTCTCGTATTTATAAGAAAGTAGATGTAGAATTTTCGTTGCTGGCAATGTATTTTCAGTGAGTTAATATCCAGACAACATATTTTCAATAAATAAATACACTGAAATGACCAACAGTAATTTAATTCCAGACTGTTGAATTTATAACCCAGTATTGCAATGAAAGCAAGATTTTATTTATCCGTATATTTTATTTTTTGGAGCACAACCAATATAACCAAGAAAAATTGTTTCAGGGTGTGGTATCACATCTGCAGACGCAAAAACGTACAATGCTTCGTAAAAGAAGATGAATTTGACAATTCCTTAACTCATTAGCAACATATATGAAGTGTTCCATTTTTTAGTTAAATGTTTAATTGTTTCGAAGATCGTGTTTGTATAAAAGTAAACACAACATATCAAGATAGAATACTGGGAAATAAATTTAATTTTAGTGGAATATAATAATGAGTTGTTGAAGAGCATGTCTTGGTCTGAAATCAATCAATTAAAATAATATTTATTCATCATGAGTTGATGTTACAGTGAAATTCTTACCGAATGAATTTCATCTTGATTGAATTTTCACAAGTCGCATGAGCGCAATCCGGATCCTGCCCGAGGACCGTATTTTGGAGACCATTTTACAATAGTCAGAAAATGCCAAATTGCAAAATGATACGAAGATCAATTCGAACATGTATCTCCGTACCACTACCCACGAAAACACCCTGAACACCGAATCGAAGCTGGATAGTAAAAGAGTAGTCGATTTAAGCAGCAATATTTCCTGCGCTGAAATGGGCTTCTCCGACGGGATTAAGGAGATGAGCTCTGCCCAAGGTCAGTGGGAGGAAGTTACAAGACTCGTAAATGTACGGAAAGTAGGTCGTGCCCGAGAGAGGGGTTCTTTTTATTACATTCACCAAGTTCCCTTTAGGGTTTCATAGAGTGGAATCGAGGAGGCATGTTCTTTGGTCCACAGGAGTAGGCAAACTGAAAGGATGGAGGCAGACAAACTTAAAAGAAGGCAGGAAAAGCCTAATTAACTACGTCGATGAACATACGTAGATATATTTATCAATAATTTGCGACCTGGTTCCGAAGAGTAATGTATTTTCTGGGTTACACCCCATTCAGAGTACAATAAAACTTTCTGATAACACAGAAATAGTTAATACCTATAACAATAAATTAATTTTGACACATTTAATTTGTTAGAATAAAGACATCACAGGTCTACAAAATAAATTTAGAATTTAGGAATGAAAACTAACTAAAACTTACTAACCAGGTACAAAAATAAAATATGACAGAACGGGAATTTCATATTTCCCTTTAATATAAGAGCATTCAGAAAAATTAATTATGTCGAATCCGCAAATATCATTAATTCCTCTTTCTCCTTTATAAATTCTCATAATTTGTCATCGTAATGCATAGCTAGAAGAACAAAAAAAAGAGTGGAAGAAGAACAACAAAAAATTGTCTGTTAAACATCAATTTCACAACATTACAGTGACTTGTTCTTTCAACTAATGAGAATGAATCAATCAACTGAAAATTGAATAATTCCCATAATTACTCAGAAAAACATATTGTCACGAAAACATAAAAACCAAAACCTATTGTTGTGTAACTGGAACACAAATCATGCCTGTGAGAGCAGAAAAGTCTAGTCATTAATGACAGAGGACAATCTAACAGAAAGTTGTTAGAGTTAATAATATTTATTTTTGTTTTCATCTTTTTTGAAGAGACAGAAAATATTTATTTTGAACTCAATGAATTAATATGGATCAGTATTGAAACAAATAAATGGATTTCTTATTTGAACTGAAAGAGAGTTCATGTCAATCTAATTCCATTAAAATAATAAAGCAACTATAAATCATATCTAATATTCCCTGAAGTGGCCTTCAGTAACGACAATGATTTACAGAATCACTAATACGAAAACGAACTTAAAAGAAAGATGACAAGAACGAAAACGACAGCAAACTACAGATGTAGAGTTCAACATCGGTGAGAAAGTCTTCACCAAGGGTGATAGAAAGGGCGAAGGGTGAGAGAAGAGTCCCGTCCCGAGAGATAGAAGACTAGTTGAACATCACTTCACTCACCCCGAGTGCGCAGCGGAAGCGCTCTTGGTCGAAGCGGTAATGTGCACGCAGCAGCTCGAAGAAGCGGAACATGCACTCCGTCTCGGTGAGCGAGGACACTTTCTTGAAGTGCTGTAGGATAAGCTTCCGAAGCGTCTTCGGCTTCATGCCTTCCAGCACGGTGCGCGGCATGAACTTATGAAGGCCCACCTGCAATGGAGATTTACACATTTCATATATTGCTTATAACACAATGCATAAAATGTTTACTGAAAATTGAGTTTTATTTATAATAGTCGAGCAAATGTTTTAGAAAGGTCGAGACAAATTATTCAGAAATGTCGAGCACACAATATAGTAAAATTTTCAAAAAACGTTAGATAAACTTATTAAATTTGGAATCTAATCTGTATTTCCAGGTTTGCTCAGGCCGAGGTCTTTGACTGATAGAGCTACCAGAGAACAAAGATTATCTGTTCCAGCCTCGTGGATTACCACTATTACATCGATAATCAAATACGTAAATAAGGCGTATTTGGATATTGATATAACATATGTATTCGTCGCAAGTTAAAACCAGGACTCCTTCCGGACAGGAACCAAGAAACGATGTACAACTTCTTTTTCTTTATCAAAGACCAAATACACGGTTCCAAAATTTCCTAGAACTTGAAACAAACCTAACCAAAATTATTTATTGGGTTCTTTATTTGATAGTTAACTGAAATACCAAATAAACTATACAGTTTTTAGTTTATTTATGTAGTATACAGAATGTATTTATTGAAACGAAGAAATGTTTTTGAAGACGATCTATAAAATTTTAAATTTAAAATTTTTCATCCAATCCAGTCATCTACAATTAAGATAAAATTATTTAGTGCACGTACTTTTCTCGTGCTCAATAATGTAAATAATATATTTTAACATTACCTTTGATTATAATTAAAAATATAAATTTTGAATAAAAATTGTAATTTGTTTATTTGAGGAACGAAACCGAAAAGAATCTTAAATATTTCGGTTCTCGAACCATCAATGAAACTAGAATCGGCCTTTGTTCACACAAAACTGGTAAATGAAATTGAATGAGAAAATTCAACATCCGTTGCTAGCCTTATTCCGAATATCCCAGTGAAATTTCCAATCCCTACCTCTCGCTCCAGGTACTCCAGGTTGCTTTTCTTATCGAGCGCGCCGTGAGGCATGTCTTTGAAGAAGTGTCGGATCTCCAAACAGCACAACTGCACCGCCACTTCCTGGTCCAGCCCAGCCAAATCGGCTTGCAAGTAATCGCTGCGAACCTGCAAAGCATTGATAAACTATTTAAAATAAACTCAACAAACCTCATCACTAATGAAGCAAAAATAAATTGGCTAAGCGCTACGGAGAGAAATAAATTCTCATATTTTACCCAGATATCTTGGGTTTCGTGGAGAAGAAAAAAAAATTAAGGTTGCAGTTTGGTACAACGTCAAAATAATATACTAGAATACACTCAACAGAAACTAGGAGAATGTTATTTTCAACACTGATTTAAAAAATCCACTTATTATTATTAACAAGAGTATAGTATGCATATATTTCTTCCGTGTACCCTACACATGGAGAAGATATGTGATAACTTTCGGTCAGATGATAAAGGCGACGAGCCGGGAATTGTCCCGGGTTCGATTCCCTGCTCGTCACCATTTTCACCTGACCGAAAGTTATCCCAAGAGTACAGTAGTAAACAATCATAAGCTTACATTGAGCGTCCTTGCTCACTCAAAGCCAGGGGGATTTTAAATTTTCGTAGGATGGTGTGGGGGCAAGCACGAAGCGCAATAGTATTTTCAAAATGTTATTGTTCGGAATTTTCAGAAAACAAAGATTATTACTTAAACAATATTTCATCCATTTATTTAATTAGCATTTTAAATAATTTGCACTTCTGTAAGGATCTGAAGACACCTCGATTTTTTGTCTCGCAATCCGATCTTTCCTTATACAATTGGAAAGTAAAAATTCTACAGGTACAGAAAAAAAGAACCTCATACTCTTCGTGGACAATTAGAGAACATGTTAAGGTAATATGGGTATTCGTAATATTTGATATCTAGCATTTCATAACCAAAATTTCTACAGAAGTATTTCAACACATTTGACGAAATTTGAAAGAGTCATGGTAAAACTATTTTTCTCGAATAAAAATGCTTTATTTAACTCAGATAAATACATATTTTCTTTAGTGAATAACCAGATGTCTCAGAACTACTCAATCTAATCTCATTAGAGACTCTAAACTCTCCAGTGTTCTTTATCATGTCCGTATCTCATGAAAAGTCATTGTGTTTCATATATATTCCTTTGATATCGTGAAGAAAGTTAATATTCAATATACGAAAAAGAATTGGAGACAATATGATTCAAGCTAACACCCACGCAGTGCGAAATCGACAACCACGAAAGAAAATTTTTGGGTGTCTGGAATATATAATCATGACGGCGAAATATTCAGAGAAAGAATCAATACAAAAACTTGTGAACGACTTTAATGAAACAGACGGAGAAAAAGAAACAAACAGATAAAATCGCATATTCGAGCTACTCATCTTGAATTTTGCTGCAACACAATTACATAAGTAACAAATAATTCGTGACAAAAGCACCGAACTCCACCAAATGTTGTTGCTTTTTTCTGATAGCACAAATAACGAATATCTACACTCTTGATAGTTAACTATTTCCAGGAAAATTTGTTTTAGAGGATATTAATTCTAAAAATGAGCAAAGCTCGGTGGGAAATGATAGAAAAAAGAATACA
>NNCF01126451.1:2184723-2213920 GCA_002313205.1 Laupala kohalensis
TAAGCACTATACTCAGAATAATCTATAGTTCGATAATAACTTACATGTAATTTTTGCTTAAAATTACAAACATATTGACATTCTATTAGTATTATAACTCGCAGCTAACTTTTTATCTTATCTAGGAATTTTTGCTGAATTTTTTGTATCCGCCTCTGCCTTAGGGCCCTTGATCGGAATTGATGGGATGGTCCCTTGCTTGCTTCCGGAGAGTAAATTAGAGTTTTTTTTTCCTCCACGTGGTCATACGCAGTTTGTACTGTTTTTTGACAATAAATTTATTTATTTATTTATGTACGAAAGAGTTAATTTTGTCGGTCCGCGAATGATTATGTTCCATATTTATTATAAAGTTTCAAAAAATATTATAATTTTTTCTCCTTAAAAATGATGGAATATCAAATAGTCCTGCCAGCATGCAATGTGCTTTTATATACATCAACGATTAATAACAAAATCAAACAATTATTTATTCAGAGACGTTAAAAACTATAACTGGATATTAGTGATTATAATGAATACTGTAATTATAGCTTATATTCTCTATTAAATGTCACACTCAAATAGCAAAATATTACAGCATTTTGGGCTTCGTTCTTCTTCAAAATAGATAATATTTCGAAGATACTGTGCAATATCAAAAACCTCTTAGAAAATTCTAAACGGTCAATAACTATACTTTTTAGGCCATTTAGAATATTGAACTTTGGTAAATAAATTAGACAAACGATATTTATATGAAAAGATTTTTGAAAATATTAGTTTTTTTGCAGCTTATGGATTGAAGAGACAAAAAGAAACGTATACCAACGGCCTCACAAGTTCAACTCAAGTCTCAACAACACTCAATATTCCATGGCACTGACAACATTTTAGTATGGAACAATAGTTCACAATTGCATCTCTCTTTCAAATAAATTTCAAACGCAGTTAATAATAGTAAGTTATTTAAAATATTAGCATAGTTTTAGATTTTCGAGGAGTTAAAGTGATCTGTTCATTGATACGCCCTTGATTATGATGGAACGTACTTCTAATATATTTAATCGTTCTGATGCTTCAAGTGGATTTCACGCCAGCTGCTCACCCGTTACACGTGAGTCAAGTTCTGCGCGGAACAGGGGAAGTATTCGGAAGGAAACATAGCGCTCATCACAACTCGCTTTCTCAGCAGAGCTACGTAGAAATCCCAGGGAATGACTCAGGCGACAGACCGTCGCAAATAGATGAAAGAAAGACACACGCCGTGGCGGCTCTCCAAAGTGTGACGGAATGGCATCTGATAAAAGTGAATAACATTAAAAGCGATTTTACGCACGCGTTGTTATGGGCGTTAAATCTCAGAGCAAGAGAAAGTCAACTAGGAAGACTGGTGATTTGTGTCGCTGCACGTTCGGTTCCAAATCCGACAGGGAAAAACATTCAGTCACGGAGCACTAACAGTGCGTATCCGTTTATTATCTGAATGTAACTCGCATTGTACAGATCCTACGTGTATTAGAAAAAAACTAAAATATAAACCAGGAAGAATGACAAAAAACATTAGAAAATTCACAAAATCTCAGAAGTAGAAAGTTATGGAATGTTATTACCAAAAGCTTGGTAAAAATTTCTTTGGTGATTTAAGATGAGTGTCATTCACATTTTAAAACTTTTATTTTTCACAAATGTCTCAACATGAGATATATAACAAGTAGATAGTTATAATTAGTTCAAACTCAAGTAATAAAATTGATTCCACTTTATTCACACAAATAATTAATTGTGTCACTTAGTGCTAGCAGTACTTAAGATCTTTTATAGCAGAACGAAATATTCAAGTCTGGTAATGTAAGGCACATCATGAGGTACAGATGAGCATTTGTGCATAAATAAAAGATATTTTACGCTATGATCAACGCACATGTTAAAAACTTTCAAACAAATGAGGTAACAAAATCTGAATGCACCAAACAACTTCGGCAATTTGTACATATGGTGACACACAAGCAGTATAAGGATGATCTGATAAGTAAGAAATAGACCTACTGAAAAATCGAGTATTTTCAGTATCTTGTTCAACCAAATTTACGGGACAACACTTAGTTACCATAAAAATTAGACCCGAAGCAAGATGCGTAGGTTCCGAAAACTGACGCCTGAAACGACGCTTAGGATCTAAGTGATAATTATATAAATGTTACTATATTATTAGTGTAATTTCTATGTATATTATTTGTGTAATCTATATCATTCGTGTAATTTCTAATGTAAACATGTTAATCACTTCTACATTTTAATATACTTCATAATAAGGATTTACAAAAGTGTATGAGAAAGTATATGCATTGGTTTTGCACAACGAGGTTCGTCATCCAGTTGAGAAAACGTATAAACGTATATGAAAAAGTACGCAATGGTTTTGTGCTCAAGAATACTATTTTGTTGTATACGATTGTAAAGCTATTTCTTATATACTTCTACTTACTTGCACATTTTAACAGTAGTTATAATATAATTACGAACAAAAATAAAATACATCGCGTACAATCGAAACAAGAGATTCAAGTTGGGATGTCGTAGCTGCTCAGCTAACCGCACAGTTAAAACAAGTAGGTATATATAATTCACTAGCCAACTTCGGATTCCATTTTCTCGCGTAGTTAGCCAACGCGAGAGACCGTTAGAACCTAGTACTAAAGGTAATTAATTCTACAAGATATATAGAAATGATTAAAATCGTTGAGTATCAAGTTTGATGACTCTTAAGATTGCTTCGGACAGCAACACCTAAATTCCCTCATTAACAGACGTGAAGTAAGAGCGAGTAGAATCATATGAAGAGGAGTAATAGACGATTTCGCGGCCAACCTACCGTGTTACGGTCTCTTCCAGCAGCAGGCAAACACTTAGCGACGGCCGTTAAAGCAGCGCATGGCGTCGCATAGCCAACTTAATCTGGTTAACGAGCGGCTAACGAAGGTCGCACGCCAGTAGCTATACCCTGCCACTCCGCACCCTCCTCCCTATGTTTTCTAACCCCTAGAACCCGTACTTTACCTTGTTATCTTTAACAGATTCTACTAATAATAGCGATGATACTAAATGTGCCCAAAAGCACTGGTCCTCGATTCAGATTTGTACGTGTCGATATTCAGAACAGTTTTCAAACACTTTGCAAAAACTCGTGGTATACAATGAATTTATCAGGAGAATTTCACAGTCTGAAGGTAAAATTTCATAATTTTAAAATTCAATTTCTATTTAAGAACTCGATCACCGACAATTAAAAATGAGTTTCACTTAACTTTGAAATGTTTATTAATTCGGTGTTTTATTTTCTAATCAAACAACGCATGTTCGCAGAAATTTTTAATAAAACAGCGCATCTTCGTAGAAATGGAAACTAATCACACGACTATAAATCCAGTTATCTCGATAAAGTCACGTGAAAATTTTCACATCAAACATGGAGAATATAACCAAGTAAAATGATTTCATTAAAGTTTTGTATATTATTGCATTATGAAGATAGTGAAATACTAGGTCATCAGTCATGAAAAGACAATCATTAGGTTAGGTTATACTACAATCAAACACTTCATTTTCAATTGTAACAAAATAATATAATTAGGTTAAATTATAAATTATACCAATACACGGATAATAAATCATTCAACGCTGGTTGCCAACCGGGGTTAAATAGATTATTCGGCGTTAAATAAATTTATTCGGCGCTAATGTATTTTACTATAAAAATGTTCTCTGAAATTCAGTTGAAGCAGCATGGAATGATGCACCAGTGGCGGTCATATATGATTAGTTTGCTCTGGCAACATAGACGAGGTGGCTTTTCAGTAAAAATAAATGAAAAAAAAACGATTCGATTGCAGCTAAGAGGAAATTCTGGGAACTAATTTGTACATTGTTCGCTGTATCTCAAAAATACTTGTTAATTGAATGTCTTCTGACAAATATAATGTGTGTGCTCGATCAATAAGGTTACGTCATCCGCTTACTTTCCTGGAGTAACAATTGTAATGACCAACTGTGTAATTTCTCCCACATTCTGCGCATAAAAAGTTGCCATTGTGCATTCCAGGTCTCCCTCATGCGTGTTACCCTCTTGCTCCCAGAATGTTCATTGATTCTTGTCCATCAGCGGATGAACGGACGGACGCATGCAGTCACGCACACGTGTCGCCATGCGCGCGCCCACACACGCACCAACACGTACGCCTATGGACGGAAGTGGACGCGGCTACGATGGCGGCGGGCAGCTGGTCGGCGTGCCGGGCGACCACTAGCAAACCAACCACTAGCAAATACGCATCCAACTATCTCTCGCTTATTGCGTTATCGGTGTTGTTTTACAAAATACGATTTAATGCAACAATACAACATCCTCAACAGTTGCAATTGATTTTGAAGATCAATTTAAAAACCATTTTAAATTTGACGACGCTATATTTTTGTTTGCTAATTGATACGCTAAAGAATTGAAACTTTTATGTCAAATTAAGGTTTTGACTTTACAAGGGACGATACAAAAATTAACAGTTTCAGGCTCGAGCGTTATTTCACTCATACCGTGGAAACCCAAAACTTTTGACAGAATAAAGAGCTTAAAGAAATTATAATAAGAATAAAAAATAACGACTCGTGTTTTTTCCCCTAAGCAATATTGTTCCCGATTAAAATGGTGTGTTTCCGATCAAGTGGTGGTATCTACGTACTGTTAAGAGGAAAAGTGAGAGTTCGAACCGCTCGGCCGAACTGAGTGACGTTATGAGCTATCCCTCACCTACTCCAGAACAAGCAAGGTCGATCCAAGTCGGACCCAACATCCCCTTGTAACCTAAAATCTCTCTTACCCAATTCCTTCGCGCAAATCATATTAGGTGGAAGAGCAGGCCTGATGCTCAGAACTTCGCCACATCTTAGAAAATAAAACAAGGAATAAGTAAAATCAAATCCAATCCCGTCACCATTTGTTTTCACTCATGCCCTTATTAATATTAGGATGGTTCCTGCGTGTTCGCGGAGCGTGCATTGATCCGAATCCCAACCTGACAGCAAGTGGTTTTAAAGGTTTATTGTTTCAAGAACCGTTCCACATGATCACATGGTTTCCTTCCTATTTTCTGACACAAGTTCTCACTTTTTTACGCCTCAAAGAAATGTCGGATATTATCAACGTAAAAACTACATCTCCGAACAAGATGATAAGATAGCGAAGCAAAAATAGATAAAGGTAGGAGGTAGAAACTCAGTAATATACTATACCTATCCGATTTTGAAGACAAATTGCATCAGATGAAACACCACATGCATACTGGCGTGATAAGAACTCTCGTCTTCCGTGTTTTAAAACAGTTCTTATCAGTCAATGCACGACGAAATAAAACAGATCATTCAGACTCACCCACGTCTCACTTGAGTGTTTCCTGGTTGATGGGGTATTAAAAGGTGAACCAAAAATTTATATTTCTTGTTTTCAGGAACGTAATTACAGAGTAGCATTTCGCACAGATAAACAAAATAGATTTGACAAATACGACTGATCAAACTGGTTAAAGAAAATTGGGAAACAATTTCAAATCGGTGAGTCCTACTATATCTTCGCATCAGTTTTCAGCCTCACGAGAAATTAATAAAACAAGTCATTTAATTAGTGAAGAGAAAGATACGAATTCAGGTTTTAAGAGATATTAGGATGGATAGCACGATAGTACACGCGATGAGGAGCGGTTACTTAATAGGTAAAACGCAATTTACATAACCTCCGGGGATTAGTTACTTTCGTTTAATATCTCCTAATTACTTAACCGAATGATTGCGAGAAAACATGCAAAACCGCAATTCCCCGACTAACTAAACTAAAAGTGTGCAAAAAAGAAGTTAATTAGTAAATGGCGCCAGGGCATATTCATACTTGATTCCCGAAAAAACTTGGGCGAAAGAAAGAAAAAGAAGTACACAGGGGATCACATTAGAAAAATTAAAAAGACAATACAATTTAACTCCTTAGACCCTAAATACATTTTTGGTGTTTTTGTCTTACATCAAATAAATCTTGAAAATATTCGATGAAGACAAATTCAACAAAATAAATGACTAAAAACTTACGAAAGAAAACATATTGAACATGAAAAGATGAATTATCACGATAACATAAAAATAATTTGGAAACATATCGTAAGTCTATTTTTCGAATAGTCTTCATAAAATGAAAGCTAAAAACCTATATTGAAATTTAAACGTCCACAATTCTTATAAACAAACACTGAAAATGTATATTTTTAAATCATCACACCTCGTCCAAAAATATTTGGTGCCACTCCTAATTTCATCAACTTCCAGAAAAGGTCGAAACTTTCCTCGGACGTTCACGTGCTAAATTCTCAAAATGTCTACATAATATTGGTGAAATACAATGTAAATAAAACTGGGAAGTTAGGCCTTCGTAAAAAATTCGAGAAATTAAACATATGTCGGGAGGACACATCTCTACTTCGCTGGGCATCACATCCCATGTAGTTCGTAGGTCCATAACAAATTATCCTCACCGTTTCCTTTGTCGTTTGCATCATAATGATGTATATAAAAATCCAGAATTTAATCAAGAGTTATAGCAATTTCAAAATTGTTTCTTTTTAAATATTAATTTTTGTTTAACTTGTTATCTTGAACTTAATGATCAAAGAAACGTTAAATCACACATTATTCATTATTCGAGTAAGGTGAGATGATCCTAGATCACTTACACCAGTTCGTAGAATAGCTGAGTAGGCATAACCGGCTTGTCCGTTCGTTTCTTTTAGACAGTAAAACAGTTCAAGACTTAATCGCACGCTACCTCACAAGTTTAAACAAAAGAAAAACTTTTTTTTAAAGATCGATCAACGCCAAGAACCACAGGTCGAAACTGTTAACAACTTGTTCTGTTTAATGAGGTTTTTTATTTTTTGCCTTCATGTCATCTTCAGTGGCTTTTGAATCTTCACCGCCGACCCGTATCGAAGCTGTACGCAACATACCGATTAATTTGTGTTCAATTGATTGCCATGGTCTTACGCACAGTAATCGCACCAGACCAACTTATCTCTATCTGACTCGAGACCCGACAGGAAGCTTGATGTCACCAGTGGAATTTTTCTCGTTCCCTATCTTCCACGTAGTTTCCAATTCCCCCCACCCCCCGCTATTATGTACTATCCTTACTTCGTACTACAATAGTCAGATTCCTGAAACATTCTTTTAAATCAATTTATTAAGTACTTTTTATGATGTAGTTGTCTCCGACACTCCTCTGAAACCACAGAGACAGTATTACATAGACACAGAACTGCTTTTAAAAACTGAAACGTAAATCATGTGGCAAAAGGAGAAAAGTCTCACAATATCGGAAAAACAATTAGGAGGGTGTCCCAATATACCTTCCCTTACTCTCAGAAGAAGCCCGATTCACATCACAAGTAATATTTCCACTAATTGACTTTCAATTTCGTCGATGATAGAGGGACCCATTGAAAAAGTTGCCGCAAAGCTTGCTCAGTTTCTTTAAAAGAACTGTTACCTGCTCTTACTAGATAAAATGCAATAATATAAAGATGTAATAATCTTATGTAAATAGGGCGTTTCATAGTTTAAAATATAAATTATAAATAAAATTCTGTATATTTCTCCGTCTATTTCGAAGAAGAAAGAATGTACAAAAATACGTTACACATTCAACAGACGAAGCCCGAAGCAGTGGTCTTAAAGTAGTGAATTAAAAGAAGAATTGTCTACTTTAGGTCATCTTAGAAAATTATGTTGACAGTAGACGAAAATATTTCTTAATTTTTTCGTAGGTTCCGCTTCACCCAGTTCGTTAACCAGAATAATTGTGTTGTTTCTTGTTTATTATTCTATGTATTATATATACTCGTAAGTAAGTGGTTAGGCGGAAGAGTGGGTGAGGTAGCCCATTAATAAAGATCGCCATGTAATAAAGGCATTATCGTGTACCTCGCTGGGCAATAATAATAATAATTATTATTATTATTCGTAGAGTTCTAAACCCATCTCGTACCTTTTGACGATTTCATTTCGGGATCAACTTGACAGCATTCGCTCACCTGATCATAGTAATAGTAGAAGGTGACTCGATCCTTTTCGTAGACGTCGCGCAGGTCGTGCGGCAGGTAGCGCACGCGCAGCTCATAGCGCCACTCCGAGGAGGTCGGTGGCGCCAAGGGCGAAGGCGGCTGCTTGGACGAAGGCCGTTCGAAGCGCTCGTGGACGGCGCTCATCGCCGTGTCTTGGTGCAGCCAATGCGTCTCACCGGTGGTCGAGTGGCGCAGACGCATCGCGAACAGTTGCTGGTAGGCGCGGGACCCCTCCGCCAAGCGGGAAGTTAACAGCGCGATGATGCCCTGGGAAAGGACAAACAACGCCATACATTTAATAATAATAATAATAATAATTCATTAATCTGCAAGGTGGCTACGATGCGCTGTGCATAGAACACAAAAAGGAGCGAGGGATGAAGATTGAAAAGAGAACCTCGTTTTGCTAGTGCCAAAGATACGAGGTGGCATGAACGCCAATAAAATAAAATGAAAAAAATGAATTCTGCAAGTGAGCAATGCTCGTTGGCAGATAGAAAAATGACATAATAAAAGTATACACAATACAATAATAAAAGATTTAAAAAAAACATCGCCCCAATATCTAAAAAAGTACACACACACGCGGTATAAAATTGTACGTAAAAACATGCTCAATAAACACGACATATACCATTACTCCTCCTATATCCTTAGCGTAAATGTAATTGCTATAGTATAATTAAAAGAAATTAGTGTTCAGTGCAGAAGTAAACCATTTTTTACATTTTGAGACATCTGGTGTCAAGTTGTTGGCGTAAATGTTGTAGTTAACAACCACAGTCAATTAAGTCTTTTTTCCACCTGATTTATATAAAAATCTACCAATTATCTTCGCTCAACACAGAATTGAATCTACAGCGAAAACTTTAAGAGCCTATACCTCGAAATCAGATGAAATGGGCTTGGTTAATTTGTGTTCATAATATTCACACGTCATCCATCCACTTATTTGTCTCTATAGTAAAAACTCCCGTATTCAAAACAACAATACGACAGTAAAAGAGCGTAATGGAGGGACATACATGTTTTTTACATTAATTGTACTAAAAAAATATTAAAATTACATTACCAATTCTCCGTACAAAAGAAAAGGGACGACGAGTATCATTACAAAACGCGACTAAAGAAAAAAAACACCACGGTCAAATTCTACAATCAAATCGGATTGAACATTGGATAGGTAAGATTCAAGGATTAATTCAACAAACCAATAAACATAGTTTACATTCTTATTAATATTATGTAAATATTCAGTAGTTCAAAGAACTCCACAGAAAAAATGATAAATCAAATAAAAACTCAAATTTTGGATTAAGTACAGAATATCCTAAAAGGTATAATATAAATCAACAATTGGTAATTTCTTATAAAATACAGGAAGAGTTAGAAAGAAATCTTTCGCGGAAGTAAATAAATAACATACTATTTACAGGACATTAATATTTTTTAATAATATGACTAATAAAAAATTATTCGAATACTTTCTCTTGCACGCAGTGCACCAACTAATTGCAGCAACTGGTCATTAATTCGACTTCGAGCCGTTCGCATCCGGTTACATGAAACAGTGTAGTTGCTTAAACGACGAAACACATGTCAGATACTTACAGTGCGAAAGGTACCGAAAGTGCGTACACATGTTTTCACCTTTTACGTTTTTTATTTGATGTCATTTATCATCGGTGTTTCTGTCAAAATTCAATTTTGATAATCCAGTACAAACGTAGCCCAAAACAGTGCCGGATCTCATAGCACCCACTGCATTAGATGTGTACACCCACTAATTAATTCATCCGAACGGTAGCGAGTGAGGAAGTGTAGTTGATAACGCAGTGAACAATTTTGTTAGTGTCCCCTACCAAGAAATGTCATTCTCAAGAGGAAAAATATTTCAACAAGTATTATTTTTTCACGAGTATTTGCTCGTCGACGCTTAAAGAACTTTTCGAGTTTTAAAGAAACTGTAAAACGAATGGATATGTTACGAACATTCTACAGAATTTATAGAATACATGTAGACGAGACACAACATAGGTATGGAAGGCAGTTCATACCGACAAACTGCGTTTGCAAAGCAAAAACACGTTCCGGCGACAGGGATTGCATGTCGAGTCCCACTTTGGAGCCTCACCCGCATGAGGGAAACATTGTCTTAATAAGTCGTAGCTAGGCTGAAACCAATTGTTGGTAGAGCTGAGCTGCGTGCACGGCGGCGCACGGGATAATGGCGGCAACAGGAAACGACCGCGATGCCCATGTGGTATGTCGGAACTCGATGCAAGGAGCTAACAGAGCACGCGACGGTGGATGCCGATCCTTCGAATCCACGCTGATGACCCAACATCCCACGGTACATTCATGATAATAAATTTATTGTAAAAAAGCAGTAACAAACTGCGTATGACCACGTGGAGGAAAATAAACTTATTTTACTCTCCGGAAGCAAGCAAGGAACCATCCCATCAATTCCGACCAAGGACCCTAAGGCAAAGGCGAATTTAACATTTCAGCTAACTCCTAAGATAAGAATAAAAATAGTTCGGTACATGTTATAATGTTAATAGTATACCAACAAATTTGTATTAAATAAAACACAAAAATATTTCAGAAGTACGCATTATTATCAAATTATAGATCACTCGGAAAATATTGTTTATAAATCATAAGTAATAAAATCACACTACATTCAAGATTTATTATTTCAATAGACGCCGTTCCTAGAAGCTCAGCATTATCAACTTACTCGTGAGAGTTGGGAACAGACGGATTCGATAATGTAAGTGTGAATGAAAGTTCAGAGAGGAAACCAAATATTCTCGCATAGCTTCTATACTTTGATACGAAATACTGATTAAATGGTCAAATCAATCCATAGGATAATAATCTGTCCTTAACTTTAACAATGTACTACAATGGATTCCAAATAAAAGAATTCGATACTATTTTTAATAATTCAAATGTTAATATAAATCGAACTAATTAGTTTATTCTAAATAGAGCTAATCGGTTGATTCAGAAAAAACAAAAATTAACAGATACATTTTGACATTATAATCATACAAATATTTCAGAGAAACACTATTAAGCATTCTGTACAAATACTATATTCGAATTTTACTTACTTCCACTTTCCGGATTAAAGAGACAATCTCGGGAGGAGTTAACTTTTTGTAGGCATTATAGTGTATACAGAGAGTGTACAGCAAAAGCTATGGTTTACCAGAAGCAATTCGAAGATTATGAATTGCATTATCTATCAATTTGTATCAATAAACTACGGAATCCATTTCCAGAAGAGAAGGCTTCATTACGTAGCTCAAGAACCTTTATCCATAGCCATTTTCAAACCCACAGGGAAATCACCCCATGAAGGAGAAGTGGCAATAACTATCTGACAGTAATAATTGTATTGCTCCTAACATATGAATAATGGTACAAATAATCAAATAAATTAAGGAAAAAATATTTTTCAATTCAAGTGAATTATACAGAAAAAATTTTTATTGATCGTTTGAGTAGCATGGATTACGTGTCCCAGTTTCATAATCTCGCTATGATCGCGGGTGTCGTATGAAGGCCGTATTAAGGGATATTAAAATCAAATAATATCAATGCAACAACCATATAAGAACGATTTAGTCAACACACAGCACACCAAATCTGCATTCGATATTCTCCGGTCATAATTTGCAAATTTTACCATAACAACTAATAAGTTAGTATCACAAAACGCCAGGATCATCACGCCACTTAATGTTTTTCCCATCAGAGCCGATTATAAATTAATTCATAGGTTAGGTTCGTAGTTTTGAAGAATACTGAGACTGTTTTAAAATACTCATCTCTCTGAAAACTAATATCAGGACATAATGATTTAAAGATGTACCGGTTTAAAGGAAGTTTTAGTTTTGTAGTGTTTTTTCAGGTACCCCACTTACCAATCCGTCATGCTCTCATATGTTAGGCAACCCGCTTAGTCAATGTGTACTTCAGATTGCATGCTCGGTACTGCCACCAGTTGAAGGGCAGGTTCGAAAAGCGGCAAATTTAAATCGGAGCAGAATTGCGTTTAACTCCTTATGTGACCCTTTTTACTTTCTCGTATACGTAGCATATATATATATATATATATAAAGTTTGTAATCGTGAAAACATTCGAAAGCGAGATTTCGACGGAAATGTCCTTTTTGGTTATCCCTGATTCAGAAAAAGTTGTTTTTGGCGTAACGTCCGTCAGTCCGTGCGCAGCGATTCTAAGAAAATGGTTGATTATATTCAATTCATATTTCGTACTTACGGTAGAATTGACTTGTTGTCGATGCACGTCCTCTATTTTTTTCTTCTTTAAAACAAAGGGTACTTCACATAAAGGTCAAAGTACTATTTCCAATATTTCTCAAATACGGCTCCGACGATTTTGCTTAATTTTTCTGTACGTAAGGTACAATTAGTATGCTTTACATCCGCATTACCAGTATTTCGCTTGAAAGTTTGGTATAGACGCAGCAAAATACTTTCTGTCTGCAACACTTACACATTAGTTTACTGTTTCAAGAAGCTTCAATAATATTTAGCTGTGTAAATGAACCAAGCAGACGTAGAATACACTTTTGGTAAACTGAAACGAAAGATATGATAATGATAAAATACATAGGAGGACAGCAAACGCACTGCAGATACGAAAATACATCAATTTCTGTCTAAGACGAATTTACGCTTATATAACACTTTTACGATATTTTTGTCACTATGCTGCAGATGGAGAAACGTATATACGGAAGTATGTGCAATGGTTTTACACCACTAATTTTCTTCGTGTCCACGCTTCCACGAGTCCTTAATGTTCAAATTCAAGTCTACAATAAATTATATATATCCTGTTATTTAATATTGTCTTCATTAGAAATTTGACTGCATAACTCGTGCAACAGTTTCATATAATACAGGGTCAACACGATAATTCCAGCTTCTATCCAACAATAAAAAAACAAGACGAAAGAATCTAATTTTAAACGCAAGCGTACAAAAAGACATTTTAATTATAATACACAGGAGACCCGAGAAACCATAAAACTAAGTACAATGTAAAAAATACTCGTATAACGAAGAGGAAACACTAACGTTCCCAATTTTATTCAATACATGTACGTAAATGAAATATATCAAAAGCAATAAAGAGAACTATGCACAGTGATGATCAACACTGAACATTTTCCAATAATAGAGGTATTAATATAATTGAATTTTATTAATTTTTTTTTTCTTATATGACAAATGAGAAGACTTCTGGTCCGATAAGTATGCTCAAACCGTTTTTCTCTCGTGTGAATAGAGAAATGCCCTTCCTATGTGACCCCATTTATGAAACAAGGGGGACAAAAGTTTGCCGGGCAAGCCCTGACCTCTCTCAAGTCCATGGCCGGGTGTCTCATATGTTGACTCATATGTTTGTGTGTCTCCATCGTGCGGAGAAGAACAACGCGAAGAGAGACGTAGGGCATCGTGGACTACCCCACATTTGTAGCACACGAAAAACGTGCCACAGAGATCAATTTTTAATCATTTTGTGTACGAAATCATGGAATATTAGAATAAAAATTGATTTAATTACGACAAAACTACCGAACGACACTAGTCACTGAAATCATATAAGAAATTTGGACAAAAACCGCAATAAATATAAGACTCCAAATAAAGGTATTCCGCCAACATGCCTTTGGTTACTGGATTTTTTGTAGTTTTCTCATACAACTTAACAATGCGGTTTCGTCGAATTGTCGCATGAAACTGCCAACACACGTGAACAACTGTACCATAGTGTCATCCTACCTGCCCATTCTACGCCAAGCAAACCAGGGACATAGTCAATTTTGATACTATCACGTTCTATGTATGAGGTGCGAATGAATTAGTCTATTACAAAGGCCCGTATTATATTTATTTTGAAAATGTTTACATTAATGTAAACTCAGTGCTAACTAAATCATTGACACACATTAAAACTTAAATTCTTCACATAAATTTAACTTCGACGTTTTATTTCTAGTAAAATTTGTTAAGGAAATAAGGAGACATTGTGCAACTCAGTTTGAGCATTATTGTCAAATCAAAATTGGCTTTATTTACATATAACAAAAATATTAGATAGATTCAGTAGTTCATTCGAACTTAGCAATATAAATAATAGCTATCTTCTCGCTCATCGTCACCACACTCAACCAGCACGTTCAGTAATAGTGAGGGGTGACGAGGAGCGAGAAGATAATGTAAGAGAATGATGCCCTATAGAAGATGTGTTAAACATCGAAATGTAGGCTGAATAAGAGAGAGACAGATTTATCATATTGGTGAGGCTGAGGGTCAGTGTACCACTACACAAGGGCTCTAAAGACCTAGACGTTGGAGAGCCCTAAAGCCCAAATTTAAAAAAAAAACACTACATCAATGTGAATGACCTCGATTGCCGCGGGTTATGTACACTATACCCTAGATTTACTCATAACGAATTTCTAGTTGCATTCACGAGTAATTCAAGACTAACTAATCATTGAATAAATAAGTAAGCGATATTTAGAAAAACAATTAGATAAAAGAATGACCTTTGGCGGTTATATTTTAAGTTAACGCGGTGAAATGTATTACGTCGGTAAAAGGATTACTGCAACTAGAGTATTCGTTAAGCACTGTTGGGAACCACAGAAAAACCAACGGCCAGGGAAAGAATAACAAGCAAATTTCCCCTTACTTCAGGTTTTCTTTCTTCCCTTCCTCACGGTGACGTGGAGACTTATTATGCAATAGTGGTTCGCCCTCCTCCCCAATTCATCTCATCTCACAGAATTCATTAGATTCAACCAAAGTAAACGGACTCTTAACTTATAAATTTAGTTTTGAATTATTTCACACAACAGCATTTTTACAGCGTAAAAACGAGTACATGTCAGTAGTACTCCTCCTACATTGCGAAACGCGTGTTCTGTAAAGTGGGGCACACGCATGTCTCCAATTTCAAGGTCTTCTCATTCACACATCCATTCTGTACACTTGACCTCGTCGCTATAACGTGCCATGTAACTTACGTTTCTAGTACAACACAGTCAATTATAAACATTTACAGAAAGTTATTTCTTTAAAATCTAAAAAAATATGCTTATTTAGATACGTACAAATTTTTATAATACAGCACAAAACTTTGAGAATAGATCGTTACTGAAATTAAGAAAAATATCATCCTTTTAAAAGACAAAATATTTGCCCCATACTATTATGATAATGCTCGATATTTATAATCGTGACGCAAAAATGTGACAGACTGATTTAGTCAGCACCTCCAATCTGACGCAGATTTCATCCCATGAGTCAAGGATTTCCAAGAAAGAAATTTGAGCAAGTCAGTAGTGTAAGAAATAGATAATCTACAGAATAAGTCAAAAATTAAAATATTTTCTTGGAAACTCACAACCGGATAGCCATGGAGATTCAACGGCTATCCGGTTATTATAGTGAATACTTACAAACTTAAAAGACGAAGTAATTATACATTTTAAAAAGAAATTCGCAAACTTAAAAGAAAACATCTAATTGTTTGCCTACATAATTATATAATTATAACATTTCTAACACCACTAAGTAACAATTCCAATCTGCATACTACGTACCTTAACGTCGATGGCATCCCCGTACTTGACGACGTTGAGTCCGCCATTCGGTAAGTGCACCTTGAGGGTGGCTTGCGTTGGCGGCGGCGGGGGTTGTGGCTGCGGAGGTGGGATGAGCGGCGTGCCGCCCGCAGGCAGGCCCCCAGATCCGAAGCCGCCCCCGCCCCCCATGGCGGCGGAGCGGGGCTCGGCGGCGGGTGAGGCGCAGCCGGAGGCGGGGGCCGCGATTGCAGGCGAAGCGGGACCCGACGACCCGCCACCTCCGGCCGCGCCACCACTCGCGGCGCCCGCCCCCGCCCCCACCGCATCGGAGGCGTTCATGTCGCTGCTGCCCGGCGGCGGCGGCTGCTGTCCGCACCGACCCTCATGGCTGTAACATAGAGAATGCGGATTTACTTTTCACTTTCAGAACGGCAGATCAGCTTTCAAAAAAAATATTCGCTTTATACACATTATAATCCTATTGAAATGTTTATTGATGATGAACAAAATATTTTTGTAGATCTAGATACAAAACATTGGTAGATGTTAAAGCAAGTATCTGAACGTAAATGTATATACACGTGGTTCACTGGCACTCGTTTCATTAAAATTAGAAGAGCTGGAACGTGAGCAACGTGATAGATACAGCATTTATATTACCAAACATATTCCACAAAATAAATTTCATGAACAATAAAAAAGTAAAAGTATCATAATACAAAAAGGACAGAAATTTTGGGATCTTTCCTCGGAAAATATCCTGTATTTTATTATTATTCAATAGCCACGAAGAACTTAACCACTTTCAACTCAATTCATTATACGCATGCCGCAGAACCGTATGCAAACAAACAAGGCTTCAGAACTGGCATCGTGCTCTAATGGTTTCCGAAATCGAATGTACAATTTGGTAGTCACATTCACACAAATTATTAAAAATGAAATAACTCAAGAATCGGGAAAGGAAATGGTTTTCAACAGACTAAAAAAATGATAGGTTTCGCTAGAAAAATATAAGTGTTAACCTCTCGCCAAGTTTCATCTAGGGGATAGACTACCATGAGAACCTCGGCGCAAGACAATAAATAAATAAATAAATTCTTAAATTTTAACTTCTCGAGGTTTCATCCGTGAGATTTCTACCAAGGGATAGACAAGTTGCTCATTGCTCTCTCCACCAACTAGTCTTATTCTCACAAACAAGCGCGATTCGTATCCTTCAATCAGACAGTTTTATACCTCCCGCAATATTATGGTTCTTACCGGCAAAAATAACCACTAACAAAGGAGAAAGGTTCACAGCGAAGAGGGGCATAACCTGTTCTATTTGCGAACAATAAAATGAAGCTGAAGATCGCACGCAGACAAGAAGTGCAAGCGCAGTTAGAAGATCCTTGTCTGCGCACGGGCGATAACGTCACGCAGTCACAGCTCATGGAACGTAACGGAACGGCACGTGGATTGCATCGGAGGCACGGAACGGAACGAAGGATGCCGAAGTGCATCGCGACTGAGAAGCGCGTTTAAAATCTCTTGAAAACGAAAAAACAAGCACAATAACAAAATAATGGCACGCACTAAAAGACCAGAAAGTCATTTTGCACTAGTCTAAAGGTGATACGAGTCTGCCAGGCGCTAGACAAGCACGAAACCGTTCGTAAAACTTTCAATAATGTTACCTAAAAGGTTAACATTAAATATAGTCATAACAGTAATTCGTGAATTGATTTGTACTTAAAATTGTAAATCAATAATTACACCGTTTAAATTGGAACAAAATATTTGAAAAATTGTCTTTAGTATGACTACAGTAGTTCAGCGTCTTGTTGACTACTGGTTACTGAATAACAATGGTTGTCGGATTCCAATTTCACTGAGTTTTGTAACAGTTTTACTTTAATAACTTTTTGAATTGACTCGAAAGGCTAGAACATTTTTGTACTATTCCATTCTACATCAAATTCGGAACAAACAAAATATTTTATCTGTATCCCATTAGAAAATTCACGGAGAAATAATTAAAAACCGTCCTTTCAGAGGATTTTCATATGTTAGCACTGCAAGATTAAATTTTAAGACTAGTTGATATATATTTATTCTTTCATTTAAAAGAATTCAGAACATTGAAAAAGGCGTCAGGTCACTCATACAACATTATACGAACCTCTTCAACCCTCCAGAGAATACGTAGAGACCAAAAATACATCATTAACTGAAAATAAAGCAAATGTAAAACTGTTCTTTAATTCAAAATGTATTGTCTTCAGTCATTACCGCTAATTTAAAAATACCGTTTTTTATTCAATTACCATTTTATTAATTTACCACGTCCTTGACTTTTCCCGTAATTCGTGAACATTACCTGATAATGATAGAGATGCTCAATGTAGGTTTTCATCAACAATAATTATTATAATGCAGTTTTCAGTCCGAAAATTGGTCCGAACCATATCGCGACATGTCTTGATCTACATATTTTTTTATGAAACTGCGTTAATTATATGGATAAAGAATTTTCCATAATTCATTTTAAGGAATATGATAGAATAGAGGCAAAATGATTTCTTTAGATCTTCCGTGTGTCCATACAAAGCGAAAATGTTTTCCGTGATTTGGATTGGGGATAAGGACAAGTCGCACTCCAACCCCTACCAGATGACACAATATTTCACCTGCCCGAACTCTTACAATACCGCTTCTGAGTTTTTCAGACTCATTCAGTTTTTGAGCTTCGTGAACCTCTGACAATATTTCATATACTCTGAATCGACGGTATCTTGATTCACACGATTATAAACATCACTACCAGGATTGGAAAGTTTCTTCAAAAGTAAAATAAACGGGGATAAAATTAAAAGAAAAATTAGTGAGAAGAAATTTTTCTTTCAAGTGGAAGAAAAATATATAAGATGCAACTTTGTAAACAACAATAAATTATTTTTTATAGGTTATCTTACGTAAATTTACTTAACAACTAATGTTAAATTAATAATAATATCCCTTTTTTACTCAAGATCACCCCTCGGCATTTCATTTCGCACTTCTAAAGTTATTAGACAAAAATTTAAGACTACATTGTTTAAAACAGAGGGGACAGAAAATAAGGAAAAATTAAAGACCTAAGAATTTTTTTAAAAAAAGTAAACGTTCATAATCATACATCAGGTAAAATATAAAATGACATTTAAACTATATAAAAAACAATACTGTTACTATATTTATAAATAAAAATGCTTGTGTGTTTGTCAGCAGCAAAGTGGAAAGCTACGAAATTTTGCACACGAGTTAAACAGAAAGAATAAAGGAAAACGAAATGTTTATTTTATTTTCGATATCAATTTTCTAGCAAATTTAAGCGTTTCTTTCAATTTTGAAGCGTGTCACGGAGCCCAAAAATACTGCGAAAAGGTCAAAAGCTTCGAAATTCGGCACAGGCATTCTCCAGGATGGACCTACGAATCAAGAAAATTTTCTGAGCCCCAGCCGTGGCGCAGGTGGTAGTGCTGTCACTCATCACCTAGTCATCCCGGGTTCCATTCCCGATGGGTCCAGAAAATTAATGTCCCAGTTCATAGAGCTGTGACTACTGAAAAGCAAACCTCCCTTCCTCTATCCAGCTCCTCCTAGCTCTAACTATTATTAACTACTTCTACTAACCTCTCCGCGTGGGCCAAGTTGTTGGTAAACCCAGCTAACAGGCGCATCTACTAACAATGACCTACCACCCAACTCCTATCGCTCCATGTAGATAAGCTTCAATAGCGCGCTACATTTCCCAATTATAAATACAACAACAATAAAAAAGAAAATTTTCCGGAATCCCATTCAGATAATTTTTTTATTGAACGTAGAACATTTTTTTCACCTGTCACAGAGATTTTAAGGCCTGTAACTTAAAAAATTGGTTCTCAACATAAGTCCCTGAGGACTTCCGAACGATTTTTTAAAATGAGAATTTGGTTTTCACTATTTAAGATTCTTAGTAGTCAGACACGCAGCGACGAGACCGAATTTTTCGAAGCTTATGGCCAAATATAATCACAATATTTCCTCCTTGCGAAAGGATATATGCACGTAAAACTCATAAAATTCGTCAATTTGCTATTGTTGTCTCCTGCGACATTTTCCTCCTCCATTTCATTGTAGCGATACATAAAATGCATTTTATTTCTTGCCCGCGCAAATAAGTATTTTCTGTCTACATATCTTTGAAGTTTTTGTACATTTATCTGAGAAGAGACGCTTCAGATCTTTCACACCTCGAAGGTCTTCCGACAACGAATTCTAATTACATACAAAACCGCCAAAAACGATTCAGAAGATTAAGCTGATGAGTTTTCCCAAGATGAAACTTCCTTTGTTTCTTGAACATCATGCACAAATTACCTTTAATTAAATTAAGTCATTTGACAAGATTTCTTGCGACCTTAATGAGCTACACTTAGGAGCACAACAATTTCACAAAAGAAAATTATTTATCTTGTGTATTTGCAAGAAACAATATTTGAATTATCGTATATTAACTGGCCAATATTAAGGGGGATTATTATTTTTAAAACAATTAAGGGGGAAGGGATTAACAAACAAAAAAGAAGCAGAAACATTTTCTCAAGAAGTAATTTTAATTTTAATCTCCTTAGCGACATCATTAAATGCGGTCTGAAATACTGTTTGTGCTTTCTATAATACCTATGACCAAAAAAAAAAAACCGCTCATACCTACAACATAAATCCTTGCTATTCCAATTCGCAAAAAAAAAAACCGACTTCCCACATAAAAAATGGAAAAGATTCAAATGTCGGGTGGTTTAAAAATCGTTCAATTAGGACAGGATAATTTATAAGTACGTAAGAAACATCATTCTTAGTTCGTAATCATATTGTTTAAATTTCCAATGGTGTCAGAAGTAATATGTATCTAATGCAAACAAATATACAAACAGACTAGCCATATACTAGTAAACATACATTATCACTTTGTGCGTGCAATATACACATCTTTACTATAATCAAAAGTGAATTTTCTCCAATGTTATTCAAACGAGGCGACCAAACACAACACATTACAGAAAAAATGTAACGTAAGCAACTAGCGGCATGGTAAAAGTGCTAACAAGTCTTTAGTTTTGTCATAATAGTCCGACTTATCATAAACATTTATTATAAATTCTGAAAACTTTCATAAAATCAATGTAAATGTATCGATATTTGATTTTTCGTACATGTCAAGGTTATTATCATTTTTTTCGAGAAAGAATCGTATTTCACAGGTGTAGGATTTCAACAGGGTTGGCACTTCAAGGAAATGCGTCTGATGCCGCGAAGTTATTGGACACCGTTGTCATAAAAAGAGAAGTACTAAATACAAAACCGAGTTAAGAGGAAGTTATGGTCGTAAGGAATAGTCTTACACGACAAACAAGTGACGTATTCGTTGAGTCTTCTCTCCCCCTACACACAGCAAATCGGGAAAGGACAGGTTCGATTCGCCGCTCTGCTGAAATGGGCATGGTAGCTCCGTCACATACTCCAGACAAATGTTGGTTTCGGTACCTTTCATTCTCCGCTATTCTTTCATTACTCACCCATCGGATTCCTTCATTGAAGAAAACAAGTGGAAAAGTCAGTCAACAGCAGCGGTCTAGTGGTAGTGTATTGGCTTCCAGGATCCCNAAGAAAACAAGTGGAAAAGTAAGTCAACAGCAGCGGTCTAGTGGTAGTGTATTGGCTTCCAGGATCCCGCTGAGCAGTAGAGCGTGGGTTCAAACCTTGTTCGTCCGAATAAAATGAGGTTTTCAGCTGGGGTTTCCCCTCACCTACTCCAGACATATGTAGGCTCGGTACAATAAATTCCCAAGCGACTCAACATCTCTCCTTCCCACTTCTCTTACCCAACGGTTAGGTGGAAGAGTAGGAATCATAACCTGAATCTCGCCAAAAGGCATAAAATAAAATATAAAATAAAATAAATACTGAACTTCATCATACACAGATTAAATTAGTAAAATAAAACAGTTGAATTCAACACAGTATGGACTAATTTCGAACAAAGTAATATCACAAACACAATTTACTTTCAACTTCAAACGGGAAAATTCACTAACCGCATATATGTTGATAAATTATTGGTTTTAACGGACTTTTTTAATATACGAGATTGGTGTGAGAACGTATCGGTTTCCCGGAGTGTGCCTTGGCTATCCGGGAATCGCCGCGTCTTGGCGTGAAGAACCAACGATTGAACATCTTTCTGCGGTCTTCTTCGGGGTAGTAAAAGTAATAATAATAATAATAATAAATGTAATGAAAATCTTGTCTCAAAAGTGGCTGGAAAAAAGCTTTAGTATAAGAACTAGGCTATAGAAGTGAATTGAATGTGGGGAGTTAAGACAGAAGTTGTCCCCATAGGTGGGCTAAGTTCTGCCTTGGGAGGGTTGGAAAAAGAACTCACAAAACTCCCATGTAAAGTTAAAGATTGGGAACTACAAGAAATTGCCCAGAGAGGTACAGTCCATATCCTGCGCAAAGCGCTGTAGGGATCCACGATAGAAGACTTGTTTCTGAGGAAGCTGGTTGCAACCTGGAACAATGTTGTACTCCCCAAAGAATGACACACATCTTTGAGAAATAAGAAGAAAATAAACAATAGTAGTACAACAAGATGGAGGAGACGTCAGTTCATTCCACAACACGACGGTTCTCGAATAGCCAATACGCAACAAGAGGATATCGTAAATCCAGCAAGAGTCCATTACACAGCTTCAGTTCGTTAAAATCCTCGTCACTCACTTCGTCGCCCATGGGAATGAAGACAGAACGCAAACGGCGAGCGAAGAGGAGCAATTAACTGAGTAATGCGAAGCCTGGCGATAACGGGCTGATTTCACAGAAGCCAGGCAATAAAGGCAAGCAGCCGAAGGCAGCGAGCGGGAAGAGCCCTCAGGGACTAAAAATAGGGCGCGCGCACGGCACGGTCTTAAGTGAAAGACCGCCTGCCGCTCCACAACTATAGGAAGGGAACAAACAGCAGAAAACAGAAGCATAATCAACAGATCTCAAAATACTCTTATAGTACGTCAGGTCGAAGAACAAACTGTTCACAAAACAAATTTTGGAATTTTCCTCTGCGCCTCAATTCAGTAACAATTAGAATCAATGAACGCTTTCATTTGAAGTAAAATTGATTAGTTCCATAATGAGGTTTAGTGAATAGAATGGTAAAGTTTACATCTGTATTTAAACCACTCTTCATGTTTCGAAATGGAGGAACATATAATAACTTTATTCATATTAGTATGAATGACCATACCCATTTATATTTGAATTCAGGGATACAAAAAACACGTGACGACACAAAAATAACCCGAACGCCAAAAAGTATACATTCGGATTTCGGTTCGAAGCTACAGTTCGCTTTAGGGTTCGTCAACATCAAGATTAGAGCCCTCAGTTTGTTTTTGTATTATCGAAGAAATTACATACGCAATGAACAATGAAACACTTCACAGCGACGAATAGTCAACACAACAGACGGAATAGTAAACGTCTGGGCAGCCGCAGTGAAAGAACAAATTTGTGGAGTGGGGGTATGAGGACAGAGGAGTAGAATGTAATAAAATCGTTTTAATCATTGATTCCCTGCAACTTATCGCAAATGCCCGCGTCCTCCACATCGGTTCAGCTCAGGCATTGTTAAATCAGAATAATTGATCTCTCCAGTCATATTTCCAAGATTATGTCGCACTGATGATTATCCCCATATCACGAGCGATAACTTTTGACACAGGGAGTTTCCATACATACTGAATGATAGAGCATACTGCAAACTTTATGAATACATATCAAAGGATAGTCTGCGCGCAGTATTATTTGCAGCTCGTAAATTTTATTACCTGACGTACATCGTATCTCCAATTATACGTACCTCATCACTCTTATTTCTCGCAGGTGTCGCGTTCGAATTTCACTGTCTTACAGACAGAGTTCTGTATAAACAGGGCACAGATGTATTCAGAGTAACAGGAGTTCAGGGTGACAGTATAAAGAACATTTAAAATTTTAACCATTTCGTAAACTTCGTTCATTTGTGAGAAATTATGTAACTAATAACTAGCAGGTATATTTTAATTAATTCTCTGGAGTTGCAAGTATTCGTTAAACAATTTCAAGAAGAAAAAACACGCGCAACATAGTGAATTTTGTCCCCTCCCCCTACAAATTTAGAATTGAAATTTTCGATCCATTCTTATCAAACCAGTATTTTTTAATATCCGCAGTGTCTCATTGAGAAATACTCAGTCCAAGAATTCAAATCCGCAGTCAGTGGCGGAAGAGCGAAACAGAAGCCAGAGGCGGGCGATGGCCGCAGAGAGCATTGAACGCTTTTATTCCCCCGCCTTCGACACTTGAAGCAGCTATTCTTGGCGAGAGAAAGGAGGCGTTCGAGGTGCCACGCAGTCTGGGAGGGCGGGTTCGACGCTCGCCTGCGGTCGATTCGCTTCCGCAAGGGCGTGGTTCACGAACAGACTCGCAGGTGCATGAAAGAGACAACAAATGAACGTTAATTGAATACTTCACTGGAAGACCGTGAGAATGTTACGAAGTGAGAGTGGATAATTAGGAACTCCTTGTGAATGGGGAGATGCAACGACGCGTGAGAGAGCAAGAACAGCTTAATGCATTCGGACATTACGATTTCAAGGTACGTGCGAGCGGAAAGAAAATGCAGTAAAAATCCTACTATCCGACGCCCAATTTACTACCCGAATTTTCTTGCCAATTGTAGAAATTGTTCAGTCAATAAAGAGTAAAAAATTCCACTTGGGTCTGCTAATTATTTGCGGTATAATTCTACCAGGCATCAGCTGGCAGGTATCTGGCTGACAGAACCATAATTTTTAAATAAACAATGCGTTCAAAAAAATCATTTTTATCATAAATGGACATATAATCCTACATGAGCTGAGACGACATACGTAATTGGAATCATAGCAATTTTTATAGTGCTTGTTTCTTTAAAATAACGTTTCAACCCTTGGTTTTGGCCGTCTTCAGTTATAGCAAAAAGTAACGTCTAATAGTAAGAAAGCAACGTAACTAAACATAATATTAAGTAAAGAGAACAATNTCTAATAGTAAGAAAGCAACGTAACTAAACATAATATTAAGTAAAGAGAACAATAAAAGGAAAAAACAAGTCTTTTAGTTTTTGATAAGCGTACCTTCATTCAGAACCATTGAGAGTGGATGTGTGTCGAAGTGTATGAGAGACGAGGGCGTGGTCCCGGCCAATGGTGGCAGAGAGAGAAACCGTGGGGAGAGGAGAGGAAAGAAAAGAGTAGTGTCGACACCTGCGCCCGGACGGTGCAGCAGACTGATGGAAAAAAATACAGCAGGAGCATGCAACGTGAAGGGAGGCATTACGGCTTCCTTCCGTTGCTTCCGATAGAGATCGCACACGACACGAAGGGAAAACCATCACGCTGCAGTTTTATTTCGTTTAAAGGAACGACACTTCCATAGTCGAGAAACAGTGATCCTACTATTTTATTTTACATATTTCCATTATTTTATTACATTTCCACTAAACAATATAATCTCTTCGTAAACGATATGTCATCGTATATGTCATCGTTCAGACCAAAAAACGAACAAAGCTTAATAAAGATCTAATTATTTTGAATTAATAACTTCAACGTTTGAATTTTGACATTGTACCCAAAATCACACTNCAATGTCATCGTTCAGACCGAAAAACGAACAAAGCTTAATAAAGATCTAATTATTTTGAATTAATAACTTCAACGTTTGAATTTTGACATTGTACCCAAAATCACACTATATGATGAAAATCTACGCCATTTAACATCGTATCTAATTCAGTTGTCAAAGAATCAAGATAAGAACTCATTTCCCTAGTTGACATATTGATGAATGAATATTAATATCCAGAGAAATAAAATGAATTTTATGACACCAAGTTAAATTAAAGCAAATCAGATTCATTTATTTAATGATAAATATCTCCAAAGGAAGAAGATAATCTACATGCTCACACCTTTGATGGCGGACCTTTTTCTCGTCATAGTGTCTATTATTATTTGTGTTTGAAACATAATACACCGTGCGTTTCTCTCAATATTTTAGCGACGAAGTAACTAATACCATCACGTCAGAGCACACTTCTATGAGTTATAGTATCTCATCCATTCAAGAAAAATATAAGTTTACTTACAGAACAGATATGATTCAATACATTATTTTTACTATTATCGTACTATTGAGCGGTTACTTTCTGGGAACCTGAAACTGCCATATCAATTGTTAAAAAAGGCTAAATTCGAGAGTTAAAGACAGGCTCTAGATATTTTTTCATGTTATTTAGGATTTTTAGTACATACAAATATCCCATAAAATAAAATAAATATCGTATTTTTTCACCAAAAAACAAAGGTAATTTTTTAAAATTCCCAATGACAACTTCTAACACAATTCGCATACCTCTACAAGCCCCAACTTGTTGGGCGATGTCCCCATTATCTGATGCCGTATTGTAATTCTCTACATAAATTGCTCACTATACAAAAAAATTCTACCTGGATTATCTTCGTAACTAGTATATGATTTATCAGTTCCTTCTCAGGGATACTCCGAGGGTATCGCGATAACCTCATCTATTGTCGTTAAAAATAGATAATTCATTGTGTAGTTGTCACTCGTTAGATCAACCACACGGTGTCCTAATGACAGTGAAAGGCAAAATAACGAGAAGAGTTCATCGCAGACAGAGAACCGTAATTCCCTTATCTCCAGGCGGAACGAAAAACAACACACCGGACATCGGCTCTTTACGGTCGCCTGCGCTTATATGGCAGAGCGGTGGCAGGAAGACCTAGGAGGAAGTTCCCGACGACGCGTTTTCCGCTCGGCAGCGGTGTCTCCGTCGCCTTTCCACGCGACCAGCGAAAGCGGAAGTCCGGCAGCAGACGCTGTGCACAAGGCGTTGGTCGGATCACCAGAGACAGATGGGAACCGTGTAAGCAGATGGGGTCACATCGCCGTCGCAGTCACCTACTCTCGAATTTTCAAGACATTCAGAAAAACATCAGGCCAGGTCAGTTTCGGGTTTCCACTATTAAGATAAGAATGTACACCATGCAGCATTAAAATTAAATCGTATTTAAACTTACAATGAATGAGATTCTCTAACATATCACCTTTTTATTTTGTTCTTCACTATTCACGTTCACACAACCAGCTGGGTCGAACTGTTAGACTCGAAGGCACACAAATTAAATAAAGGCACGGCCACACATTGCCCGCATGGTCAGAGATGTCATTAGTTAGGACTCAGGTAGTCGAGTAACATCCTTTTCAAATAAATTAGTCATGCAGCTTCTTCACGTTTGGTATTTTAAAACGCTATGCAATTCCAATTCATTCTTCATTGAAAATAAATAAAGTTCATGGTAATAACATTACGCTTACACTCGTAAAAGATGCAAATATTTTTCTAAAAGTTTATATTTTTGAAAATACCTTTTTTTTCAGTTACACTTAACCAATTATGCACAATTCAATAAACTTCGATAAGGTCCACAGAATTAAAATCGTAAATTTTGTTGCACACAATAAATTCAAGTATGTTTATTATTAACACCTTAATAGCAAAATACAGGATTACCGTTACAGTACATGCAATTTGCTGATTTTACAATACTGCTTGGTGCTATCACAATGACTGCTAAATCTGTACATGGGCCTACTAGTATAAATAAATGCAAAAAAAAGCTATTCTTGAAGATTCATAATTGTAAAAGAAACATTTTTAGTAAGTTTTTATAAGGCCAGTTTTTATTTTTAAATTGTATTGTCCAAAGATTGTATGAATTAACCTTTGAAATTATATTTTTGTTAAGTATTTAACAAAAAATATTTAAAGGGAACCAGAACTAGAAAAATCCCCCCTGACATCTGATGAAGTCTTCGGTAGTCTGCGTGAAGGAATACACATTTCTTGATATTTAAAAAGTCCTACTAGAGCATGCTTCGTCGAGAGAACAGCAGCAGGAACAAGACGCTGGATTAAACAGCGTGTCCCTGAGACAATGCTGAACGCAGCCGCAGATAAGCTCCCCCCTTCCACCTCTTCTACTTCTTCCCAACAGCGCTTCCTCTCCCAAGACTCATGTTTCGCACCCCGACTTGGGAGGTATGAGAAATTGAGCGTACTCTCTCATCGACCCTCCACTCCACAGAAAATTCGCAATAACAAAAAAATAGCGCAATAATTATTCTTGCACTACTACTAAATGCAACTAGAAATTCCACGGTATAGTACGCACACTCCACGGCAATCCAGGGTTTATTTGGTGGGGAATGGACCCTCAAAGCCTTCAAAATTATAATTCTCATGTACACTGCATTTTTGTACTACAGGTAAGGAAATCAAGCCCATTTCTAATTGCATTGAAAACACTGAAAAACAATGTTTTCCCCAGGGGAATTGCACGTATAAATGAGGAAATATTTATATTCATTCCAGAGGTGCCCACAAAGGGAGGTCGTGACGCAAACTGCATCATTGATTTGTGTGTGGAGGGGGATCTGAATATGGTCCTTGGAAATTTTAAAAATTCAAACTCTGTTCTTCTACTTTCCTATTTTTAGCTGCTGAAATATAAATTTAAACCTAATTTTGTATTGTAATCTCATTTTAATTTATCTTTCATCAGTAAAATGGAAATAGGAGATGAACAAACTTTTACGTGGTCTAGAGACAGTCTAACCAAGAAAAAAATCGTACGATTTTGACGAAAATATTCATTTTTAGTGTCTCTGAAACCGAAAGTTTTTTAATACGCCGTATGTAATACCTTATAGCTTGTAAAATATCGCGGCTGGCTACCTCCCTCACTCACACCATTCTTCGTTCCCAATTGCTCTCTGACACACAACATTTCGCGCACATAAACATCCTTACCCTTCGCGGTCGAAATGATTCGCCTACTAAATATTTCTTAGTGAAAACTATATTTTTCCGTGTATGTAAAAGACAAAAAATTCGTTTTATTCTGGTTATACGCAAAATTTGTAGAAAAATTGTACCAAACAATAGCCATTTTCATGCATCCCTTTATTTTATTCGCAGAATATTAAACTGCTGTTACCAATATCAATATACGATGCATGAAAATTGTTACTTTTTTCTTTGTAAAGTTAGATTGCGTACTATATAGATAAGGGTCTTAAAAGTGTATGGGATATCATGTGCACTGGTTTTGCAAATAGGTTTATTATGGAGTTAGGGTAAATAAGAGGGATTAAGTTGTAAAATATTTCTATAGTTTTGGAATATGATTTGGAAGTGAGTCAAAGCGAAGGGGGGTATTTTTGGGGGAGGTGGTCTCGCAAATTGGGGGG
>NNCF01126451.1:2214111-2272651 GCA_002313205.1 Laupala kohalensis
AATTGGGGGGGGGGGGGGTTCTGCGTCATAGGTGGGGACCTCTGTACATTCCGATCATTCTGATTGACAATATCACAGGGGAAGAGGATGTGTTTAGTTCACGATCCACCTATTTGGAAGGCTTGAAACCAGGATGGATATAACTACTTCGTTAACGAAAAGAAAGAAAGAATTCAAACATCACTCCACTAGAATTTCTGAAGATGGATTGCGAGTGAACACATGGTATCGTTGTTTACACAAATGAAAGAGAAAATCTTAAAAACATAACACACAAAAATCAGTTTCCATATTCACGCAATAAAACATAGATAATGTGCGTCTAATTCAAATAGACATCCGATTCGTTTTCTTGACGAGTGTATCCTTTACATTTTACTGAACTGGAACCATACCTGACTCAACGGCAACAATATAGAAAGAGGGATGCTGCCAAGTGAAGTGACGGTAGTCTCCTTTAATTAGTTTTCGTTTTAAATACTTTCGAAAGGCGCAGTGCACACAAATGAAACGTTTTTTGTGAAACGAGTTTTATAAGAACGTGCACACCGATGGAACGTCGTTTCATGAAACCCCGCATCTTACAATTTTATATTGTTTTAAAAGTAATAGAAGTTGAAATTAATGACAAGATTCTTCTGCCAACCATAAAAATGTTTTGGAGGAGCATCTGTGGTCCGCGAACTACTGGTTAGCAATCGCTGATTTAGTTAAAGCAAAATTATCCTTTTATTTCTACTATTACTACCGAGGATAATTCTCCACCGTTTCTTCTAGCTTTACTTGATCTGAATTCTAACTTCCGAACTAAATTTCTAGTTTATTTAAACTCACCATTTCTCACTGAAATCCAATTGAATCGTCGCGTTGCACGCGTTTCCATGAAACCATTATGAAACGCGATTTGGTTTCATGAAGTGCGTTTCATCGGTGTGCATCGCGTCTTACAATTTTAACAAGAAAATTTCGTTCCACACCATGTGAAATACTCGTGAACATAATTCATTAACTCTTATAACGAGGGTTTACAAAGCAAAAAATTGATAGAAAAATTTCTCATCCAATCCGAAACCTGGGTGAACATTTGAACTTTTCCTGCATCACGCGAAACTTTATGCACAAGTTCTGGTGCTGAGTTTGCCGGACTCGTGGGGGAAACACTCGCGAATCACAACATTCGTCCTTTCACACTGCAACTCTTCGCAGAAGCAATTTGAGGCAACAGAACGAAAATATTTTACAGACGCCGTGAAAATATACAATGTTTAAAACATGTTATCCAGTAAATGAACTACAAAATCCTATTAGTAGTAATACGATGGTGGTAACGCAACAAATTAAAAAATCTTGAACAGTTTTCATTAAGACATCACAGATACTTTTGACTGACGGTTGCAAATGTCATTACAAGCCCCTCCGTGGCTCATGTACACATCGTTCTAGCTCAACACAAAGTCATCCCGGGTTCTATTCCCGTTGAGGCCAGAAAAAAAATTGTAGCTTTTCACATGAATGTCCAAGATCATATAGCTCTGACTACTGGAAAGCAAACCTTCCTTCCTCTATAAACCTCCTCCTAGTATCAATAAATCTTACCATTACTATCAACTCCCACTAACCCCTCCACGTGGGTCAAGTTGTTTGTCAACCCAGCTAAGCGGCCCACCTACAAACAATAGCCTACCATCCAACTCCCACCTATCGTTCCATGTAAATAAGCTTCAATAGCACGCTACATTCCCTATATACAAATACAAATGTCATCAAGGATTAGCAAGAAATTACGTTTAAATATTTTTATTTATAATATATTCACTTTGAAAGACGACATAATAAGTAGATCAGATTTCTCTCGAAACGATCACAAAAGTAGTGGCATTAAATACCTCAAATGTATTTATATATGCTCTTATTCGAAAAACATTGTTCCACGTAAAATACACAAACTAAATGCCAGTGAATCTGCGTTTCTGAAAAAATTATACAATAAAATCATTATTAGCAATGAAGGTATAACAAAGTACAGTCGTAATCATAAGTACAGCCGAGAATTTCTCTCCTACTTACGCCCGATTCCAAATAAACATCCTCCCAGGCTTTGAGGAAACTGAAGGACTTCCCTAGACGGGGGAATTCCATCCTTATATGTTTAAAATATTCTCCAAACACGGAAATACCGTTTTAGTTAATGTAGGAGCCCAGAGCGAGAGTTCTCAACGACTTGAATAGAGAATCTTTTCCCTCCTGCACTTCCCTCCCTAGCGTTTACCTTCTACCCTCCGCTCTCGCAACGAATGAAACATAAGTAAAAAATTATGTAAAACTCGCGTCGAGAAATTTTAACGTAAGAGAATATCCCACTTTTGAACGTTTACCGACAAAAATTCACAAACAATTGATCAAGAGAATAGGAATACATTGAAAGCCAGTTGATCCTCATGATTTCTCAAGTCACTAATTCAGCATATCCCAACGATTATTACAAAATTTAATACAAAAGTTATATATGAAAAATAAAAATAAAACATTCTGAAGTGATAGCTGGAAAGAATACTATAAAGCGTAAAATACGTTTTCTGTGGGTTTTTTTAGAACAAAAGAAAAAAAACGGATATTTTAATGTCTACTTCTTCGAAAATATTGTACTCTCATGAATCAGTATGTTTTTGAGATACCTCAATCGAAGAATTGATCATCCAGATGCCAAAAGAATTGGTACATTCGTATGGATATATCGCAATAATTGTCGGTTTTCCTATTGTCGACAACCTATACTGTGCCTTCCAAGCGGAAGGGAGGCCTTTCTGACATGAAAATTCAGCGTGACTTGCGATCACAAAACGTAAGTTTGCCAATATATTCGCGTACTCATTACCTAGATACTAAAAATAGATACACGTGCAGTACCGGTACTGCCATAATCATTTATCGCATTCGGCCCATTTATCGCTGAGCAAGTTGTGTCCACAGGTCGACCACGACACAGATTCTCAACAATGGGCGAAAACTCGAGAAGCGATAACTGACTTGTTAGTAAGAAAACAAACATTCGGCACGACATTAATTCCATTCTATTTAATTTGCAGATCGGAGAGACTTGTGCTCCATGTCACGAAGAAAACTCCGTTAAGAGCACATGCAACGCCTCTAAAATCAAGTGACATCTTGTCACGCTTCGGCAACTGACACAAAAGATTTGAGGCATTAAGGTGAGAACGAACTCGAAGTACGCTGTACAATGGTACACTTTTCAGCAATTAAAAGCAATAGCGCTATACAGAGCAGAAAAAAGTGCGATAAACTTTATCCAAATGTCAATACTAAGTCTAAACATGCAATAATAAATTAATTTTCATGATAATTTAAACGTTCAAAAATATTTCGCAAACTACGGAAAAGGTTTTTCAACTACTACCATATTATTAGCTTATTTACCTTTTCTCACACTACTAAGCGCTATTTTCTTGCGCTAAAAGAAGGTAAAAGATTTTACCTTCTTTTATGTCATCGCAAGTTATGTTATGTCATCGCAAGTAGTATGTCAGTTAAAAACCACATAAAATAGTTTTATATTGCAGAAGTCCCAAAAGTCATAGTACGTTCATGATAGTTGAACGGAATTAATAAGTCAATTTCGATTGAAAAACAGTCCTCACCGATCACAGAGATGGGCGTCCGCTCACTAGTCATAGTGGGCCGTTCTTAACTTACATAACGCTCCCTGGAGTGGAGGGAGGATGACATATGTCGTCGTTACACTGCGTTACGGTGGGGTGTCAGTCTTAGTGTTACATGACGCATTTGAATGTTAGTCTTCGTGCTGCAAGGCTTTAAAGGACGCTTTTTAACCTTAAATTTTGTCACTGTAATCTACGTTCTGAACTGCTGAAAGACTGTCCCCACATTTTCCGAAAAGCAAGCTGCAATAAAAGCTTTTTTAACGTGGGAGGGGGCAGGTAGGGCAAGCATTATACAATTATTGGGAGGGGGAGATCTCGTAACGAGTGAATTATAAAGGGGAAAGGTTTGTTAAAAATGGTAATTTTTGCGTAACGTAATTCATGGACGGCATCTAATCAATGCAGTGCAGTAGCGAAACTCGCAATCTCTCGAACCGCCCGACGACAGCTCCTTCCGCAAGAGTCCATCGACGAAGTGATTGCGGACAAGTTCTCCCTCTCCACCACTCGAGATTCAGCGCATCGCTTTCTATTGGAAAAGTTTCTTCAGGGGAGAGTACATTTCCACGGGAATGTACTTCATAAAAGGAACATCTACGAGACTTATCCGAAACTGTCTGGCATAGGTAGGGGTTTCAGGAGTCAAAGAGAACACGTATCATTCCCTCCATAATTTGAACAGAATTCAGTGAACATTATTTAAATTTCACTTATTGTTTTTTTTATCGATGATGTGGATGGTATTATCTACATTTTCGTATATGATCTCAATTCCTTGGACACTTGGGTAAAATAATTCACGATAACTGAGATCGGACATGTCACCTGGTGCCATGAGATAGCTATTCCGCATAAGCCCACCGGTGCCGCAATAGAAGTCCCGTTCGTTAAGTTCGTGAAACACTTTAGAACAAAAGTGCACAATTTAATTTGATCAAATTCTTCTGAGTGAAAATAAAATTGAAGGTATTTAGATCATTCTTTTAGGTAAAATGTTATTTAATAAAAGTCGATCTCCAGTTCATTATACATGAATGTCATGCCCAGGGAGCGGGGCGCGTCTACCCCGTATCCATTTTCGCTCCCTCGTTCACCCTCCTAGTTCGCAGAGCGTGCCTTATCTCCTCCACATTCCACTAACTTTCCAAATGCCCCTCTCGCCTCGGTTTATCCCCGCGTGACTCCTTCCCCTGCGGACCACGATATGCAATCCAATGCATCTCCACTGGTCACAATAAAAACGATGTCTCGTGGGAGTGTAGTAAAGCCTTACGAGAGGTCACAAGATAGAATCTCGATCTTCATTTCCGATGCTTTGTCCGTTATGAGGGCAACACAGATAATTTGCATGGTTAAGGACGAAAGGGAGGAACAACACAGCTTGTACAGACAAGGGAAAAAAACTAAGTTCTCAATTTGGTTGGTAAGATTGTCCAAGAAAAGTCATATGAACTCCTGAGCCGATAAAGAAGACTGCTCAGGAAGAGCTGACACCGGAAAGCAATATACGATATGACTTTACTTGTTAAAATAAAAACGTGTTGTTTAAAAAACAATTGAAATAACTGCTTCGAATAAATTGGTTTGTAGTAACAGCAATCCAAAGACACAGTATAGATCCAACTGCACAACTGTTCGGATGTACAAACATGTGACTAAGTGTTTCTCTACTAGAACAAAACATTTTTTAAATAATACCCATCTCTGTGATCGGTTAGGACTATGTTTTTTAAAATCGAAATTGACTTATTAATTCCGCTCAAGTATCATGAACGCCGCCAGTCCACATTGAAAGAAAAAGGTGTAGGCAAATCTATTGTGAATATATAATTCCTTTCAGTTTGTCTAGTCATTAACTCATGGTTTTACTGCATCATCACAACTCTCGATTATATTGTTGAGAATGCTTCGAAATCTCTCCCGACATGTTCGCTACAAGATTCGAATGAAGAAAATTGTCGTAGAAAGTTGCCTTCTTAAGAAAAAATATGAAAAATACGCAAAAAGCACGGACGTCAACAGAGTATTTTGTTTGTTCACAAGTTGCATCTCAGCGGAGTAACACCTACAAGTGGGGAGGGAGTATCATTAGGTGTAATCATGTAGGTCGTGGGTTATCATTGTATTAAGCGAATATTGTGATAGTTGTGATAATCGTCGGCGGATGGAGGCGCTAGTCGCCAGCTGCAAGGTCAGCATAGGGAACTTGTACGGAATGTTGAGACCTGATCGTGACTATGTTAATGTATAATACCAGACTATGGTAATACGCCACACACAAGCGTTTATAAAACGATAAGATGTCGATATCAAGGTGTTAGCGCTAAACGTATTATCTATACATGATCATATTAATATTTGTTCACGCTTCTTCACTTTATTACGGCGCGTATTAAGACATTTGAATGAGGTATTTGACAGAAGAGTTTCGATGAGGCTAACCTGGTTATCAGAACGGTGATGAATGAGGACGAAAGATAAAAATCCAGGATGAATCATAAACATATCCCAGCCATACTTTGGCGCCCGAAACCAAACGCCTGTCGCCACAGACGCTCGTATTCCAGAAGTAATTTCATCACCGTACAATGCACACAAACTTCCTCGGGACCAGACTATCCACGATCCATTGCGTACCGCTGGCTCGCCCCTCGCAATGCAGGCGACAGAGGGCGTTAGGGGAAGCGAAGCGCGAGCTATCGACTGGCAGCGGGCGCCGCGCCGCCGGAAGCGCTGCAGCAGATAACGAAGGAAGTGCGGCCTCCGCGCGGCAGAAGCGGCGACGGCCACGCGGAAGCAGCGCCACCCAAGCGCTTTTCCTTGCTTCACTTCACTCCATTGCAATGCGACTTGCAGAGACGATCTGTCGACAGCGACAAACCATATCAGCGGAGTAGAAACTTACGACATTACGAAGTAAGAAGCTCTTACGACATTACGAAGTAATTCGACATTACAACAAACTTACGACATTACAAAGTAGTTTGATAATATGAGTGCTTCTGAAGTAATATTTTTGTGAATTGTGTAAATTTGTAGGTATTCTGTTAATATTATCACACGTTCACTATTATTATTATTATTATCTTAAGAGTGTGATGAATCCATCTCTGCCTAAGGGCCCTTGATCGGAATAAATGGATTGGCCTCTAGTTTGCTTCCGGAGAGTGAATTAGTTTGTCCTCCAGGTGGTCATACTTAATTGTTCTGCTTTTTTGACAATTTCATTATTTAATAAGCAACTAATTTTTTTAAAAATCGAACAGCCTAGCAAAAATGTTTTAAAAATGTAGTTATACCACCAATTCATAGAATTCTCCCAATTTTTTTCTTGGCAAGACACTATTAGAGAAATTTTTAATTTGCAAGCTGCCAAGTTTGACAAACTAACGCAATCCATTTACTTCAACATAGAAAACTATCGTCATAATTAAAATAAAATGGGAGCATTAAGTGAAGTTTTCAAAATTATTTACATGTCTTTACCAAAGTTTTAAGTTGTATAAATTCATAATAAATCATAATACGGTACTAAGATAAGCAGTTCAGATTGCAAACGATAATATAAAGGATACAAGCTTTGGTTTCCGGAAGAGNGTGTTTACCAAAGTTTTAAGTTGTATAAACTCATAATAAATCATAATACGGTACTAAGATAAGCAGTTCAGATTGCAAACGATAATATAAAGGATACAAGCTTTGGTTTCCGGAAGAGAGCAAGCGATTCCATTTGATCATGTCCAATAACCACCGGAAGGGAACACGGAAAAAGACACGGTTAAGTAGAGATATTTAAATGCACCAAAATCATTCACAGGTGAAATAATATTACTTAAAAATAACAAATGATAGGAAATTATTGATCATAAAATTACAAAATTATCTATCCCGGCAACATTTACAAACTCGCAACGAAATTAACACAACTGAGTGGCGAGTGTTCATTGCTACTTATGTAGACAGTGTTTTCATCTTGTTTTTCAGGTCAGCAATGCAAAATTCATCAAGCTCGACATGACACGCAATGAAGAAAAAAAACACAGCAACAAACACTTTTTTTTAATATAAGGAGATATACGAGTATAACACTACGTAATAAAACCACAGGTATCAACAATAAAATTGTTATATATTTATTATGATTCCGATCAGCAACGTTATTAAAATAGATGAACGGGATAACAAAAAATCTAGAGCCGGTCCTCCTTGCACAGGTCGTCAAGCCCAACACCTGCAAAAGAAGAAGTAGAAGCGAGAAAACTTGTACAGCGTTCTAGGGATTTTTCAAATGTTAAACTATCTTAGACGCACATATAATCACAAGGGATGTAACGTGTTGGCTATGAAAACTGACGGTGTGCGTGTTAACAACTATGAATATGCCGAGACTCAAAACCAATATATATTTGTCAATAAGTTAATTTTGAACAAATAAATGGAAATTTTATTTTAGGATTCCGGTTTTCCGTTTCAACGTAAATAAGCATTTTCATTCTCTACTTTGAGTATCCCCTAGCACTGGTTAAATAAGTCATAGCTCCTCGCAAGTTCCCTACTAAAACGGGAAAGTATATCAACTAAATGGAACATCCTTGCAGAACGCAGGACGCACAATGCTTACAACTGGTTCTCTTCATCAGAGGAATTATCAGATGAAGACAATATCTACAATAAACTCATAGCACTCATGATGGATGCGTTATCCGCAGACTAACCTAACCTCAGCAATGCCCAGTGCAGTCCCTCCACTGAGGAAATTGTTCAGAGCATGTCCGGTTGCTCAGTGTATGAAGAGTGCGCCTCGATAGACAAACGGAACAATCATATCCCCGAACTAGTACAACTCCGTCAAATGGAACATTCTTGCACTCGAGGTGCACACTCAGTGCAAATAGAAAACGCCATATGATACCGAAAAATACTTGTAATAAAGAAGTAAATTCTCGCCACGTTCACCCACTCTTCGACAAACACTTCGTCTTCTCCACGGTTATTTTAACAACTTCAGTTGAACGGGACAACATACTTCAAAGCTTACCCAAGCAGGAACTTCTAAAGCATTAACAGCGTAAGAGTGCACAGAACGATAAGATTCAATAAAAATTCATCAAGTGGAACTAGCACTATGTGAATCGCTACAATACTTCTGAGCTAGAAGCTACAATAGAAGAAAAAACTAGTATCATTACCACAATAAGAATCAGCAACATAAGAAAGACATAACGGCAGCTTACTGACTCCTCGAACGAGGCAGAGGTATACATATGGAGGCACGTGATAGTTGAACATATTTTCTCAATATTTGAAAGATTGCTATGATTTAACAATAGCCTAGTCATGATTTACAAAAGGGTTAATGGACGTAAAATAAACGGAAAGAACAAATTATGATTTCAAGAATACTGCTAACGAGCAAGAAAATACATAAAAGTAAATTGCACAAATTCGGTATAAAAATATCCCCCGCAATAGAGGGAAAAAACAATTTCCTACCCTTTTACTGAGTAAATGTGAATGTGAATGAAAATACAAAGAACGATGTAACAATTAAACGACTACATATCCATGTAAAGTCGTTAGACACTATAATGAACACATTGAGTTGGAAGAGAATGAAACATAGTACCAAGAAATATTCGTCCTAAACCAAAATTAATATCAAGTTTCAGATTGTCACAATGTAGGGTTGTCCAAAGGAGACGAGACTTTTCAACAAATATTAGAGTCACATGGCATTTGATACCGTCCTCTAACAGGAAGCGCTCTCAAAGGTTGTCGAAAGTGAATTACCCAAAGAATTAAGGAAGCAATAGTTCGCTATTGCTGAAGTCCTCTCTTTTTTACGTTTTGTGTACATGAAATTATGTATAAGCACTTAAATGGTATTCATAACGGGAACCGAAAGTTATGAAACAAATTATATGATTGCGATTACGTCAAATGTCAAATTGAAATACCACCTCCATAAGCCTCAAGAGTAATAAAAGCTAACAAGTCACTGTCGAGACGATAGTGAACTAACAGAAAGGCGGAACTGGAAGGAGAAAAAGAATGATGAGTTTCTGCGCGTAAAAAATTTGAACGGCCAAGCTGAAACAAATGTGATCGCTCATGAATCTCAAGTCTTCTCTTCTATCCCACATGTCAAAAATAGTTCATGGCGAGTGAAAATTAAAAACTTTCATTAATATAGAGATTTACGAATAATCCAACAGACGGAACTATCTATACTTACCATCTATAGTGAAATGATTTGAATAGTGAAAGTATGAAATCATGTAAACTACCTTTCAAATAATGTCTTCGTGCTCACCACAATGTGACTAATAGTGCCTAATCTGAGTCAAACATTGGGTTGTAAGTTCGCACACAGGGGATAGTAAAGAAATTTGATTCACTTTCGAATTGAAATGATTACGCAAATTTATCATTTCAAATGCAAATGAAAGAATAAATACGTCCATAATTAACCATAAAAGATTGGAAAGAAATAGTAGCGCTCGTATGAAATTGAAAATTCACAAGAAATTACACATTCAGAATAATAAAATGTCCGGTGGGCACTAAAGTAATGATTACAATGTATAACAGCTGTTCATTAAACTACAATTACACAACAGTTTTACTCACAAAAGTAGTTATAAACCATATTTATTAATAAATTACATATAGATGACAAATAAAAAGGAAATATGAAAAGTAAATATTACAGCAATTTCTTATAGAAAGGAGGGGCGATGTAATGGTAACGTCTCCCCTCCCCTACAAACGCTGCTGTGTGGGAAAGCTTTGGTTCGATCTCTCGCTGGGCCAAACACCGCAAAGTATTTTTAAAGCTGGGGTTACTCTCACTTCGTCTTGACAAATGTTGAATCGATACCACATATTTCCTGGCAACCCAACATCTCTGCTCCCCAAATTCTTCACTGTTAGGTGGATTAGTCCACATGGCCTAAATCTCATACCATTAAACTTATCACACATAAATGAACTGCGTCGTAGAAGATGTCAACCACTTAGTCAACTGAAGAAAAAGTAGTAGATATATTAATTACAGCAACCATACGACTGCTTGGCATTTACTGTTTTGTCCATGTATCGTAGTAGGATGGCATTAAGAGACAAGTTAACAATGAGAGTGAGAAGATATGAAAACAGTGCGAGATCTTTGTGCGGACAATAGACCGGGTTATAAATGTGAAAATAAATTAATAAAGGGGGATTGTTAGGGAAACTTTGTAAAATGAGTTTGCAAACCCAACTTTTGGTGAATTAGTCGAGTGGATGTAATGAAATGAATGACCTGCCAGTCACGGTTCTCAAGTTGTATCAGAATAATATGGTATTTAATGTGCATTTAAATCCCTACAAATTTAAAGTGTTATATCGTATCAGAACAGTAGCAAAATTGTAGTGATATTTCATGTCTGATAAGGAAAAAGTTCAATGTAAGTGGTAAGGAGCTAGTTCAAGACTGTGAAATAATTTTATTAAATAATATTAAGACATTACACTCATAAATAAATAAAATGTATTACCTCTTTGAACATTTTCTTCCTTTCCCGCCCAATCAAGGAAAACCGGTCACAGATATGAGATGTTTATAAAATAATATTTTAACGTGAAATGGTATCTAATCAAATCAAACCAGGTTTCACGAAGAAAGAGCATTCTATGAGGTGGAAAACATTACGTATCATCAAATTCTGAATACAGACAAAACGATTTTAATTCAATAGCAATTTGATGTATTTACAATAGAAATGAGGTTTTAAATTATTTTTACAGTTTATTGTCTTTAGGGTAACTTACAATAATTTTATTAACCGACGTTTACCAAGTATTTTGTGAAAATGGGGACTTCGAAAATAGGTTTTTGAATTACCCTTCGTGTAGACTCGCAGTCACTCAGAACAACCAAGGGGACTCTCCCTTCGCTACCCGTTCGACAGCCACACGTCTAAAATACACAGCCACACCCTTTCGCTCCAGTTGACAACGCGCGGTCAATATTGTCTCATCCTTTTGCTTGCGTTGCATAGCTCTCCCTTTCTTTTTTCCTTCTAAAAATATAATTTCGTTTCTCTGACAAACACAATAAAATACTATATAATAAATGAAAATAATAGCATCTCCATAAAAAGAAATATCTTTTATTTAACCAAAAATGAAATTTAAAGAATCAGAAACACCAAATTCCTAATCAACCATGGTTAAGATTTCGTTCATCTAAATGGAGGGAAGGGACTTTAATTAAATAATGCACATAAACTATACATAGAACAAAGATATCCATGAAATTTTCACATAACAGCGCAGCATGAGGGAAATAAAAACAACGATAAGACAATGCGGTAGAGTACTTTGTTTTCCTTCTCAGGAAATATCAAGAGTGAAAACGGAAGATAGACAACCTTAGAAATAGAAACAAGAATACTAGTCTAAGAATTATATATTGAGAAAACCACGTCGCAAATGCTTGTTAATAAATTACGTAAATCGATTGAAAACCGGATTGAAAAGGAAAAGAAAATCCAAACTAGATTTGTACCGGTATGCTCTTGAATTTCTCGATCCTCGAAGCAAAAACCCTTCCTAAGACTCGTTCCGGTTGACAATCCGGATGCGCAGGTCAGCATATCAGTTCCGGCAAAACCAGCTCGACAGCACTCAGGGCCCAATGTCATTCACCTTCCTTTGTTTTCCTGTGTAGAGAAGCATTCAGCGAACAAAATGAACGACTGGCAGCAGAGTGCATTCATAAGCGGGATCAGGGTTATCAACACAACAGGGATCGTTGCGAACTGCACTTTTGATATGGCGAAACCCCAACATAAACAAGCCACCAGCAAAAATTGAGAGATCAAACATTAGTAAATGAGATTCGGACAAGCGACTAAACAAGGATTGCAACAAACATTAAAAAGGAGCTAAAAAAATACAATAGATACAAGGAAATGATTTCTCGGCAAAGTAAAATGATACGTCCACGTGTTCGGTTCTATCTTGCATGTTGGTTGAAAGACTGCACTAGTCGTAGTTTTCCCCGTTCTTTCTATCAGTGGTTTACATTAACCAAGGGGACTGCGCAGTTGCTTGGAGTGATAAGTTTTGATGAATGGCTTTAATGAACAGGGCGATGATAGAGTTGAGTGTTTGAACGGTGAAATGAAAGGCAAGGGAATCGGAAGTTCCCCGGTAAAATCTGCTGCAGACCCGTTTTGTACACCACTGCAAATTTTACTTGGATCATCCGTGTTTTGGACGACAGCACACATACTGAGGAATTCTAAGCAAATGACACAACAATCGACGTATCGAATTGATCTACGCTTTGCCGCGCAAGCTCCCAGGGTACAGATCACGGGTTCGATTCCTTGTTACAAATAATGTTTAATGTACTGGACGAATCGCACACAATCACAAAAATTCACGTATCCACATCTTTCTTGAGTTTTTCACATCACTTTAGCTTGCCCCAGTCAATATTGAAGGGCGTTTCGTAATAGTCAAAATAAATGAACTGGGGAAGTACGTCCGTTTCGAAATATATGACGTCACAACCTAAATAAATCTTATACGAAAACCCCATAAAACAGGACATTACAATACGTTTCTTAACAACCAAGAAAAAATACAACTTCCATAATCTTTGTCCCGCCTCTAAACTTTGAAATACTTTAGGGAACAACTTGGTAAATTAAAGAGGAAGAATATTCAAGCTCCTGTGCCACGGAGTAATACAACACGACTATAAATAAATCTTAGAAGGTATAAATGTGAGAGCGAGGGCACCAAGTGGAGGCGAAATCTCTGCAGTGCACAAGAGCGTGACTGCGACATCCCATCCACGGCTACTGAACTTTTCAGGTTGACGACTCCACTGGGGCGAGCAAGGAGACACCCTTCGACGTGAAGAAGGGAAATTAATATTAAGGGAGCCACTGAGGATTAATGGAGATTGCTTCACGACTTAAAGCTCACAGGTATAACTCACCTCAAAATACTAAACAAGTAAAAGAATCGCAATATAATCCTAAATAAAACTTAATTTAAACATTATTAATAAACTGGATAGAAGAATTATGGATCATGCACGAGTATATGTACTATGGATTTTTAATTTCCAACCTCTGGTCACAAAGACCAGCATACCGAAACGCAAGAAATCTAAGACGTGGATAAGATGCATTAATAGTCATTTTATACACAGTATTGTCGGAAATGACTGTCATTCCTGGCACATAAAAATCTCTTAGATTGCGGTGAACCTCACCGCCAGGTAACAGATTAGTTATGCTATGTTGAATGAAAATGGGAGACGGTTGAATCTCGCAAGTTGAATGAGGATGGAAGACGGGTCCGGGAGGCAACGGGATGGCGCAGTCGGTAGGCGCATGAGCGCGCTAGGCTCAAAGTCCCGAGTTCGAATCTCGGTCCCCTCTCCCATTTTCATTCAACTTAACATAATTAATCTGTCATTCCTGCATTTTGGTATCCTCCTCAATCACCACGTAATACACACTTCTCGGTTAATTAAGCTAGTCTCCATTTTCTCAATGCAAAAGACGGAGTAGATGTTCAAGGTAGACATTTCATATATTTGTCCAGCATATCATGTCAGTGTATTCGAAATAATCTTCATTTAATTTGATAAATAAAAAATATACATATTAAAAGATATTGCCAAATATCAGTCACGGTTCAACTTTCCAAAACACAGGGAGTAAAAATAAATGAAAGTGGTCCATTCTTTGTTAAAAAGCGGTGGTATAAAATAACGAATGAGAAATGTAACACATTTTTAAAGAGATTTTCTTCGATTTAATTGTGACATCAAAAGTTTTAAAATTAAAATCTACAAAGCAGTGTAAGTAACACGAAAATACTACAAACACTGAAAATATGCATTTATACCATGAAAATTATTTTTATTTTTTAATGATACTCTTCCACAGAGATAATTATACATATAATGAAGTTAACTTTTCACGATTACTTGCAGTTAAAATCGTTAACAATTTCGCAAACTCAATTCAATTCTCTCAAAATTACTTAGAAAACTTTATGAATATAATTATTACTAATAATCCTAAATGCTCGGATAAATTCACTACGAAGTTTCGGATGATAGGAAAGATATCCACCGAGTGGCTTCGCGAATAGATCCTCCCCATCCCGGGTGTCTGAAGGGAGTGCGTGCGAGACTAAAAGCGCCACACGACCCCTGCGGAACGCCCTCCAACACGCTCACCCTCCATTGCACTTCTTAAAAAACACAAAGGGCTCACAGAGGAGAAACCGGTTGACGACCTGCCGACAAACTACTCGGAGAAAGGAGAATTCGCTTTCCCACCGAACTCTCCCAACGAGGCGTTTTCCCACGCAACATCTTTATGGTCCAACTTCACACGGGTCAAGAATGAATATTCAATATTTCCCACGAAACATATACGATCCCGTTCACGTATATATGGAATACCAAACGAAAGTAAACTGCAATGGGGAAAAAACACAATATGTATTAAGGTAGTACTTGCTCAAGTAGAAGTAAATCACTAAAACATCTGAAATCGGAGCAAATGAACAGAGAATCATGTACTTATTGTGATTTCAACTAGAAAAAACATACTTCACCAGCCATTTTAATGACAAAATTGCAATTATAATTGATGTTGCAATGCACGGCGTCTTATGGAGAAAACATTTTCAATAAAAGACGAACTTTTAAAGCACGAAAGTGGTCGAAGTTTACTTCGATTTCTAGTAAATTTTCCGCAGTCTTTTTACATTACTTTTATCTATTAGTCACCGGACATTTGAGAAACCTATTTAACTTTTTCTGAGATGAGATGGATCAATCACAAAACCGTTGTGCTCGGCCGCCATGTTAGTACATGGTATTATACGTTTCAAACGATTCAAGAGAGTTCCTGAATATCGTTTGAACTCTATTATTAACTGATGGATATAGTAAAAATAGGATAGGATAAGTAAAATAACGAAGAAGTTATTGCTCTGCTGGCAAATTCATTGGGGTAAAGCAACAATGGGTAGAGTCTTACATAATTTTATACAGAATGTTACATTTGTGACTAAATATAGACGGTGGTGTCAACCTAATACCACCATGGTGCAGGTGATGACGGGACATAGACAATATAATAGTTATTTACATAGGATGGGACTAGCAGATGACGACTGCTTGTGTGGAAATGGAAAGGAAGATGTAAAACTTATTATATACGAATACAAATTCAACAATGAGGAACGTGGCGGGTTTATGACTATTCTAAAGTGGACAGAAGTTTATAGTGAGATGAATTGGTCAGGACTTTTAAATAATGAAAACACATTTAATGAATATCAGGAAGTGATAACGGAGATGTTCAACGTACGCCAGATAATAAAAACTGAAATAGACAGACAGTGCTCACCACCTCGCGGAGGGGATAGAGACTGTAATTAAAACTGAGCAAGAAACACCTTTAAACAACATAACAGAAGGAAAGACATTAAGACAGAGGAACAGAGGAGGAGGACTAAATTCCCGGGTTATGTCCACGTGATGAGGAACCGGGATTCACGAATGTATAAGGATGGTGTATTAGGCAATACATTGTAATCCTTGTTTTTGTAATAAAATCTAATTCTAACCAAACATTAAATAAATAAATAAAATAAATATTTTTTTGTCGAAAAACAGTACAAACTGCGTATGACCACGTGGAAGAAAAAAAAACTAATTTACTCTCCGGAAGCAAGCAAGGGACCATCCCATCAATTCCGATAAAGGGCCCTAAGGCAGAGGCGGATTTTAAAAAAATTCAGCAAAAATTCCTATTTATTTCAAGTATTTTATTGCAATTTTTATTTAGAGTTAAACCAGCTACATACTATAAAACATAAGACCAATAGTACACTAAAAAAGTCACAAAAGCACAAAAAAGGAAGGAATATGGAACTAAGCCAATATTTCGAAAAGTTAAAAGGATATGAACAATATGGGCATAAAGATGCGATGAAATGAAACGTGAATAAAACAAAGAAAGCGAACAAACAGAGAAAGGAACAGAGGAGCGCCCAGCGGGTGACAGGGTATTCGAGTGACACGCGACCCTTCGGAGGGAGCGACTCTGAAGCACCCTCTAACGCTCCCTCCGTTAACTTTTTAGCCGCCTTCGAGGCCGGAGGGTCGCCGCCTCAATTCACGGAGCGGGTTCCTCCCTCGTCTCTCCCGCTCCACAAGCACTCATGCCATCTGTTTCGGAATAACATTAGCACTGACTGCACATGGTTCAGGACTCGCGCACGAAATGCGATCATTTTATGCCATTAGCGCCTGGTATTCATTAAAAAAATCTCAACGTTAACCTTTCGGGCTCTAAACTGTATCAACAAATTTGAAGTACCAAAATACAGTATACCAATAGTCCCAAAAACTTTGGGGGTTTCCTAGCAAAATAAGGAAAAGTAGTGCGAGATAGTTATTGATCATTGGTTATGACTATTCAAATAATGAATCGCGTAAGGCTTTATCTTAGATATGAATACGTCACATGACACGGTATTGTAAAAGGAAATAATTTACAAAATCTCGTCGAACGGAAAACAACACCTGTAAACAGTGCCGGATCTACATCGTAGTCAAGAAGGGGGAGGGTTAACCAGGGAGGGATCTGGGGTGGATTACTATTTGGAAATCATAGTTTTAGAACACAAATTTAATAAATATTATCTTTTAAATAAAATACATCGACTCATCAAACATAATAAACAATTAACAATATTAAATAGTAAATTTTATTAATTGTTTAGTTGCAAAGTATGCATTTATCAGTTGAGAGTTCGGGTCCTCTTAGCCCCCCACCCCCCTAGATCCGTCACTGCAAGTAAATATCACTAACAAAACCACTGAACACAACATAATGATCCCTCAATAGTCTACAAAGTTCCTTTGAACACATTGTTCGAGGTGTTAATTTTTACCCAATTTTCTCGAATAGAAACAAATATATCAGTATTGTCACTCAAAAGTATTGTATAATTATTCAATATATTACAAGATCACAGCAGTACAAGGCATTCATAAGTAGAAGTCCTCAATTCCTCAAATTCAATATCTCTTTCTCGGTTATCAACGTAGGGTGAAGTAGAAATTGTTATCAATAATGATTTTTCTTTACTTCTTCAACATCAATTTTCAGAAGTAATGTCTCATAATACAGTTCATTAATACAGTATGCAAAGACAAGAATAATCGACTACTGCAAATACTGAACCAACTACACAGTCAAAGACATTAGCACACGAATGCGTACTCCGCAATATCTAATGTCCCGTTAAGGAAAGGAGGTAAGAAAGAGTAAAAAATATCAATTAACCACAAAAAGCGGGGGGGGGGNAGTTGGTGGATTTAATCGCAAATTCAAAGTGAACACCCAAAGTGACGGGTGCAATTAAATACTGGAGTGCTTACCTTCCTACGAAATTGTTTCAAATTCCCATACCGTGAATATCATTATTATTTACGTCACACATTGAATTATTTTCCCACTAATAAAACTAACTATATTCCCAGGAAATGTATACTTCGTGACAACAAAGAAAATATGTATAAGCGCAAGTTATTAATTTTCCGCGCTTGCAGGGTTGTAAAACAAATAGAAGCATTTAGCGTCACTGCAATCAGTAGTGGCACGGAAACGTTTATATTAAGGTAGTACTAGCGTAGATAGAATTACATCACTAAAACATCTGAAATCGGAGTAAATAAACAGAGAAACATGTTCTTATAGTGATTTCAACTAGAAAAACATACCTCACTGGTCATTTCAATGACAAAATTGAAATATAATTGATGTTGCAATGCATGGCGTCTCATGGAGAAAACACTAATTTTCAATAAAAGACAAACTTTTAAATCAGGAAAGTGATGGAACTTAACTTTGATTTGTTGTAAATTTTCCGTAGTATCTTTAGATCACTTTTATCTATTAGTCACCAGACATTTCAGAAAGCTATTTAACTTTTTCTGAGGTGAGATGAATAAATAACGAAACCGTTGTGCTGGGCCGCCATGTTTGTACATATTATACATTTCAATCGTGTCAAGCAACTTCCTGAATATTATTTGTAAAGTATCATTAACTGATAGATACCAATTAAATCATGTTTTACATTCGTTATTATTCATATAATTGTGTTTTTAAACATTTAGAAGAAGAATAAAGAAAACAATTACACGTCTCTGTGATATGACTAGGAGTGCTGGTCCCACTTAATGATCGCAAATGAGTGGACTGGATATCAATAGATATATGAGAGATGTTAACAGAAGGACTCAGATTGAAAGCATTATGGGAGAATAGTATGAACAGCTGCAAGATGCGATGTCTCTGGAATAAAAAACAGTAGAACAGACGTAACATATGACCACAAAGAAGATGAAGAAAACAGTAAGTATGCGAGGCGCGCGAACGCTAGGAGTTACAAGACGAACTGCTTTCGTTACATGACGCTGAATACAGATCAGTCTAAGCACGATAGTGCGAGGGGAGCATGAGAATTATTTCTCTTGATGCTTCTAAAAAAGTAAGTCACTCAAAAACACTCATAGATCAACTTAACAAATGAGATCATACAAACAAATCTATAAGGTAAGTATTAATTGAACTAATGCTCCCAATTCGCGACACTCGCCAAATATATTTGCTTGAAATGATTAAAAAACCAAAAATGTTCTAATATCTGGAGTGGAACTTTCTTGTTGAACAATATTTACGCAGTGAACACATGTAGAAATGTACAGAAAAGGGTCATTTAGATATATTATTCACATGAAAGTCTAACTAATAACCAATTACACGTACACAGATTCGCAGCATTTCCCTGTATGATACTTCTAAGTACATAAAAATCAAAATATTAAATCGAAAAAACTTGCAAACCCAAAATACGTACTGTTCATTCACAACAAAATGCCCCACCTTCATTTATGGCAATATTGTGCGACAATGAATGTCAACAAACAAGAATTTCATTTGTTACAACATCAATTCTTGGAAATTACAAAAAAGAAGTATATGTTGGTTAAATAATTTTGAACCATCGAGGAATAGTTATTGATTCGTATGTTGAAATACAGAGCTAACCCATAACAATCAGAAAAAATATCAGGTATTATAACGACATTAAACTAGAGGTTCAAAACCGCTGTACTGTCTCGTATACATATAAAAGCAATATATGTCTCTATAGTATGCAAACATTTATTATACGATTTCACGATAACTCTCTAAATTTTTTTTTTAAAGCTTGTACAAACTTCATGTTCACGAAGAGGCAATAGACTAATTTACTTTCCAGAAGTAAACAAGGGACCATCCCATCAATTCCGATCAAGAGCATGACATTGACGGATTTATCATATCTGCGTACCGAAATGAAGTCATGACATGCGCCCCTCTAAAATGGGATGAAAATAGGTAGCTACTACTTATAATATATCAACATATATTCAATATAATATTAATATTGTATATAATACAAAGAATTTATTTAACAAATACGCACTATTAAGAAGTCTTATTTTTTTCTTCGGAAAATATTGTTAATAAATTGTGTATATTAAAATAACTCAAAATTCGAGATTAATAATAACAATGGTATTAATGAGAGCGTCGCCTCTAGACTCATATCGTTTAAACAAAACACGTACTAATTTTATAAAAGAAAACGTGTAGTGCATGAAAGGTAAATGATACACACGCAGACGTGTCAGAAAACAATCGTTTTCAAATCGAATTTGACTGAATTTGTGTGATCTACGTTCATGGAAGTAAAAAGAAATGCTTTAAAAACTTGGAAGTGAGATTCGTTCACCGTGTAGCATGTGCCTTCGAGCGAGCGACAAGTGAGGGGAAGGGTGCAGGGAGGCTGCTGCTTCCGATCGTCGTCTATCTGCCTGTCGTACGCCGGTCACGCGTCCGCAACGACGCGCCGTCGCCGCGCCGGAAGGCAAAGCCAGCTAGCTCCGCGTGCTGGGCGGATGACACGCCGCGTTCCTTGTCTGCCTTCTCGTTCTTAGGATCACGCTTCAACGCATCTCAACCTCCCCGTGCAAACTCCACTGAGCACAGACTTACCCCTCCCAACACATCCTCAGCGTAGTCGAGGCAGAATAAAATAAACGTTAATTTTTTTTCAAACAAGCTTTTACACAAAATTACAGTAGTAGAAAGTAATGAAGTTATGTAAAATTAAAATTCGAAAAAGTTGACAAAAAAGAAAGTAAAAAAAAATTAGAAAATTTTAAAAGCTTGAAACATTTTTTCAGAAATTTTAAAGTAATCAACAGTTATGGCAACTCAAACTTTTAAAATTTTCTGATTTTTATGAACTTTTCTGATTAACTTTTTTGATTTTCAATTTTACTGAACATTATTTTTTACTTTTTAGTACAGCACTTTTTTTTGTTAAAAGCTTGCTTTAGAAAAGATTTTTACGTTTACTTTATGTTATGAATTTTACTCAATGTCAGCCTTATCGTTATTATTTACTGCAATTGTCAATTTGTTAAGAAGTATAACAGAAAGTTGGATGGGACACACTTCGGATTTAACTTCATAACATTACGTCGTTCACAGTTCGAATTAAATAAAAGATGGTTCTAACTATAGATCAATTCCATTAGTGACTGGAAACGTAATCTATTCTTTGAAACTCGGAGAGAGTAATTTGACAATTTATTTTTCTCGTTGGGTAAGTAGAGAGGAAGGGAATTTCCAATGGTTTTCTCAGATTCTTTAGTGGCAAAACATACATTAAAGAAAATAAACGTACAAAAACCTTTACAAGTTTTTTATGTAAAAAGTGCAGTACTAAAAAGTAATAAATAATGTAATCAGTAAAATTAAAAATGTTGATGAAATAAGTTGATATAAAAAGAAAACCAGAAAATTAAAAAATTAACAACTTTGTTATTAAAATTAAAGTTCTCGTGTTGCAATAAATGAAAAATAGGACGTCATTTAAAACACCAATTTTCTAAAAACAGTTTTAAATATGAAGAATCAACCAACGACGTTTTCAGTTTATTTTTCGGGTATGATTATACGTTATATCTCTAATAAATGTACATTAGAATCTAAGCACAAATCACGTTCCAATAAATCACTATGAAGAAAAATAAATTTTTTAAACAACGCCAGTCAATGCAACGATTGAGCATTACATCAGAAGATACAAAATATGACCTCTTGCGACACATGTTATCAGGCTGATTGGCATGAACTCTATTTGTATTACACGATAATGCAGGACATAATACAAATACGTTCCATGTTCTCATGTGATTTGCCACCATTATATTGAACTGAGTCGTATTAATAAAAGAAATAACAAATAAAAATAAATGGAGACATAGAAGTGGATATGAAAGGAGTGACAATATTGAATTATAAAAATCAAACCCATAGTACTTAGAAGGTTTTGTAACTCCTTTAACGTTCATTATAGCTGTTAAGATGAAGTAAGTACTCCAAAATACACACAGCTTATGTTAGAATCATAATACAATAGTTTGAAAAAGTAGAACAAAGCAGATGTCTCTTCCACTAGGTCATACGCCTTCCTCAAATCAACCACCAAAAGGGAATTTGCAATTTTGTTCTTTTTTCCTTAAACCCTTCATTTTGCTTGTTCATTCGTTTTTTTTATTTTAGCGGTAAGATATTTAATTTGTGTTATTTATTAAATGTTTACTCTAGCATTTCCTACGATTTTTATCTCTCCCCCAACAAAAAAAACATAAGTTAGCCTGACTATTCTCATTTGAGAGCAAATTAAATATTTTACACGAAAATTGTTCGATTAACTCCAACAGTGCACGACAACCATTTAGATCAAAATCCACCAATAGTTAAGGTTTGTGCCGAATTCATCCTCATGGTCAAGGGATACAGGTACACAAGAGTGCATTCCTCATTTTGGGTAGGGTCGAATCTTGGAACGAGAGTTTTATTTTAAAATATTTTCATTTCTCCCCAAAACAGAAAATTAAATAATTTCAGATTTTAGAGAACTTCCACACGAAAACATCTTGTGCGTGCAGCGTGCGGCAGTACACGAAGAACTAACCAAAGAAGCGCTCGAGATACCAATGCAGGACTATAAATTACACTTATAGTATAAATTACACTATAAAATCTCTTATTACTATTACGTTACTATTAGTATTCTTCTTCTTAAATCCTGTTACTCCGCAGTGGAGCATAGGGTGTCCGTGATAACTTTCCATCTAGTACGGTTACCGACCGTAGCCTTAACTTCTCTCCATATTATTCCACGTTTCTTCATTTCCCCCTGAACGGATCTTCTCCATGAACCCCTCGGTCGCCCTCTTCCTTGCTGACCATGTGGGTTCCAGTCCAGGCCTGTCTCCCAAGTGCATCAGCAGGTTTTCTAAGAGCGAAGGTATTTCATCTCCATGTCTCCGCTCCATATAATAAGATGGCTTTAACTACACTTCTAAAGATCTTCATTTTTGTTTTCCTTGAGACGCACAGGTTCCTTTAATCGGAATACAGATTTATAAATGCTGCATTGGCTTTGTTTATTCTATTGAGAACATCTTCATCAGAGCCTCCAATTTTTGTTATTACACTACCGAGGTAAACAAACTCATCAATTGCTCGTCTGCCACTTTCATTTCTCGGTTAGTTCTTGCATTGATTCTAAGTTCTTTCGTTTTAGAGACATTCACTTTGAGGCCTGTACCAGAGGTTTCCTTACACAGAGATTACACTTTTTCCTGCATATCGCTAAAACGCTGGGTAAGTAGACACATCGTCGGCATAGTCGAATTCCTCCAACATCTCCATAAGGGTCCATCTAATTCCACGTTTTGTCTTTGTTGCCTTCATCATTACATCATCAAGTACCAACAGGAACAGAAATGGTGATAAAATACAACCTTGACGAACACTCGTTACATTCATTGGTGTGGACAATTTTCCATTGTGGATTACGTGGCAGATGTATCCATTGTACATGTTTTGTATAATATTTATCATTTTTTGTGGTATTCCATACCTTTTTAATACATTCCAGATATTTTGATGAACAAGGGAATCAAATGCCTGTTCAAAATAAATGAACATAAGGTGTAGCGTGGAGTTCCATTCTATGCTCTGTTGTACAAGTATGTGTAGGGTGTTTATGTGATCCACCTTATTATTAGTATAATAATGAAGAAATCCACCGTGGCCAGAGGCACCACCGGTGCCGAAACTTTCTCATTTGAGCAAGAGGATTATTTAAGAAAGGAAAAAATAAGCAGGAGGAAGGGACGGAAGACATCTGACCGCCACGGACCGCGGGGATAAGTCCACCCTATTTTAAAGGGTTGGAACTGAACGTTCGACCGTTCCCATATTTAAAATCCCAAGATGCATCATGCAATTCGTCAATATTTAAAAAACGATTAACTGCACGGTCTAATATCTCAGTCAACATGCCACAATGCATAATAAACACGCAACGAACAGAAGCAGAAGCACGACAAGTCTCCATTACATGAACATTATTAGCACGAAGAGAAACCCCAACCGCAGCAGAGAATGGTATACTGACCTTGTCACGAAAAGTATTCAAATAGACGAAAGTGAGGCGGAAATTTCCATTTCATTCTCTCGACCACAAAAGAAAAAAAAACGCTGGTTAGGTAATGAAAACAAACCTGTCAGATTAGTTGGAAAGGACAAAGGTCTCAATGAATCAATGGGCTATTTCTAATTCCAGAATTCTCTATCTTTTATCCTCACATCGCCGCTCAATAATACACATCGTTCCATAAATTACATACTCGAGAAACTGGGAAAGATCGGTCTTTGTTCTTCGCTCTTCAATACAGCAGACAATTGTAACTTCAAAATGCATTGGGTATCATACTTTTTGTGAAACTAGAAGAATTTGTAATACATTCCGACGTACAATTATTGCAAACGCAAGTAATAAAAATAATATTTGAAACGAAACAATTTACACAATTACAAACCATTCGATAATCACAAACGGAGAAAAATATCTCATTTTGTTTCCCTCGTTTTGAAAGGACATTATTTTTCAAACCATTCCTTCAATTTGTGCTATTCTCAAAGTCAAAAATTGACATACAATTATATGTTGACATTGATATTAGGATTGCATTCTTCGACAGATATTTTCTCATAAACATTATCCCTCGCTAAAATTCTGTATAGATATGTTGGTGTGAATTTGAATGGAATAAATGGTAAATATGAGAAAGGAAACTCAGGATTATTACAACTCACAGCTATTAATTTTATACTAAAATTAAAAAAACAACGGTGACAATTCATAATACGCATTCATTTAATAAAGCGGTCAATGACATTTTCCTCCACTATAATACACAGAAAAAAGGGACAATATATTTTGCAAATAAATTATACTTATTGCTTTTAAAGTAATGCTTTAAAATATCCTGTGTCTGCCAACATTCGAGACGAAATACGCTTGACATTGTTGAAGGACAATGACGGTATTTTCTGTCATACGTATAGCGTTTTTCTCATATAAAATTCCTCCTCAGTCCTCGCTTCCTAAGATCTTAAGATGAGTTTTCAATCTCGTCTCTCAGAGTTATATTTCATCCTTTTGGAGTCAAATTTTAGATCCGATGAAGGAAGTGGAAGAAAGATAGCAGTGTAATATTACAGTAATAAGTTACAATACAATAGCAGAACTACTATTTCGCGGGTGAAAAAATAAACTTCCTCATGAATGCGGAGAAATGCAATATTTACATCATGAAAATGAATATGATACGAAAAGAATTAATTCGTCGAACACACTGACGACTTGTATCGTGTAACTAAGTGTGTATGAGTTTCTTTCTTTCTAAGTGTGTATGAGTAACTAGTATGAATTTCTTTCAAAATTTTATATTCTACGGACTGGGAAAGATCCTACTTTGTCGGAATGACTGCACAATATTAATATTCATTTGAAATAAGACTTTGGTCATATCTCTACATGAAAGCTTTTTCGAGTACCTGGATAGAAAGAAAGTTATTCAAGAACAATAAAAAACGGAGCCAAAAGTGACAGAAGATTGCACACAATCTTAAGTTCTTCCTAAACTTGTAATCTGGGCACCGCCGGGGAACATTTCCGATGGAACACACTACCAGCGGAAGATTGTTGCGAACTGTATCGTACCTCAACATCCGGTCAACCGCAATTAAAACTAGGTCGGCTATTTGTGTTACCAACAACGCCGAACTTCCATTTCTGGAGTGTTATTTTCTAGCGCTGACCTAAAACGGTTAACATGGCGCAATTCTGAAAAAGCAATTCATTCCGGCCAATCCCTAAAAATTGAAATGATAATTCTATACACCAATACGTACTATGATTTCATTTCGTCTTTATCATATGTTGAAAGGCGCAGGTCAAATGTTAAGTTGTTTAATAATGATAAAAAATCATGCGAAAATTTGTTCTAACGCTTTAAATGTCTTATTTTGACAAAGTTATCGATATGTGGCCGTTATAGATTTTGAAAAAGTTTTATCTTCCAGAAACGCATCCCTTTTTAATTCAATTTTATCTGTAATTTACTTTAAATAATCACTTTTGCAAATCTCCTTGTTAGTTTATTAGAGGACGCAGTCATTCCAATCGGTCACACACTATCCAATACAAGTCTCATTAATTTTCCCCTTTGTTAAATAATAACGAAAACTTACGAATACGATAAATACGGAAAATCATTTTAAAATGTCCTGAGATATATAAACATGTAGTATACGTATTCCGTTATCGTCTGAAATTGCACAGTTCACGGAATATATAACGAAAAGGAAATTCTCAGGATATTATTTTTTTCATTGAATTAAGTAAACGTTTTTAAGCCAACACAAATTGGTGTTCGGGCGGTCAAATTACATTACACGATTGTATTCCTCAACCTGCAAGTTTATATCACAATTGAGAAAAACGTTCAGTTATCGTAACAATGAGAGATTTACATTTCCACTAGAACGTTTCAATATTGAGTCGTCAAAAATAATGTTTTCGAGGGGGAAAAACTTTCTATTTATTTCATTAAACGAGGTTCAGGCCATCAACCTAACCTTCCACCTAAGAATATAATTTGGGTGAAGGAATTGTGAGAGAGAGAATTTGGGTTGCCAGGGAATGTATATTTTCGAAGCGACATTTGTACGGAGTAGGTGAAGTACACCCCAGTTCAAAACCCAGCTCGGCCGTGCGGGAGATAAAACTTGCACTCTTTCGCTCAGTAGTGCGCACAGTTCGAAGACGCTTCCACGAAGTCACGGCTGTCGGTGTCAGTAAAACACCCACAAATCATCTCTGGAGGGAGTCCGGAGAAAACGTACTAACTTCACATAATTAGTTCGCATATATGCACTTTAAATTTTATTAATAGATATATGTTAAGTATACTTTGTTTACAAACTTAAGTAAACTCTATATACATTGATTTTACTGTCAGATAATAAAGTGTAGCCTCTTGGGGAGGTGGTGTTCGGTCCCGTTCGTCCACCACTAGGGTGTTAAGTGTTACAGTCGTATTTTTTTTCCCCCTTTCAAAATTCTAGAGGCCAAGAAAAGTAAAAATAAACTAAGTGAAAGAAGCAACTGCTTATATTTCTAGAATATCCGTTAACGTAACAGAATAGAATAATAGTGCTAACGGTTATTGAATATGACAAACAAAATATCGGTCCTCTGTAATCCCCTTTACCTGAGTGCTACAAGCAATACCATGAACTACAAGAAACTCCAACAGCGACTTTCCTCCAAACCTGGCAGGATAAGAGCAATGTAGGTTTCCGCTGTAAAACCTAGCGCGGGACGGTACGGATGAGCAAAACTTTCTGGAAATGAATAACTTTATTTTTACTTGACAACGTTTCGACGTATTTAATGTCTTCTTCAGGACTTGTATGCTCAACTGTCACATTTGTTGCATTATATTTCATACTAATGGTACACACTTAACATATTTGAAAATAATATAATTTTCAACGTATCTCTAAGTGTATCTCCTCTTGTTGCTCATGCCCCTCAAACAAATATATACAAATTCTCAAAATATTCGAAAAGGGTAAGATAAATGGTTAATTTTATAGAATTTATACGAGATCATGGGGTTTCCTAGAATTGAATGGAGGAAGATACTGATTATCGGGGAGATTTAGGTTACTAATGTAGTATACATTTTGCTCCGAAAAATCGGAAAGTATTGTAAAGAGCAGATTACAATACGCAGACTACCACAGCGACAGTTACTCAACCATTGACGAAGACTAAAAGAACGGTAAACGGAGTAAAATAAGGTAAGTCGTTCGCCAAGTTCACAATAAGCAATGTATGCCCAACACTCAGCGACCAGTGTTGGATCAATTGTGCTTCTCTGGGTGAATGAAAATGAGCGAATGTTGTGGTGGAATGAAAGACAGGGGAAGCAGGAGTACCCCGAGAAAACCATCCGCGTACCCGCTTCGTCCACAACTGCGAATCCAATTTGCATCAAACTAGGTTTGAATCAGCGTCACCACAGGTAACCCTAAAAATGGGAGGAAAATGTGTATTCATAAACCTCTCAAAAACTGGAGTTCCGTACTTGGTAACTCGACTTAAACAATTATCTAGAACTTTCGAGCCTTGCGAACAAATATGTTAGTCAAATTAGTGGCATTTTCAACATTTTTTAACTTTAAATATCCCCCACTTAATTAGACTATCTGGTCTACTTCATATATTAAATCCTTATTGAATATTTCACACTCTGCAATGCGAAAATTACTTTTCCTCTTTCTTTAACATTTTATTGAAGTCGATTCTTTTTCAAAATGGAGTGCAAGGACTCAATAACTAGAAAGCTTTCAAAAAAATGAGCATCTTAATTTAAGATCAAATCGTCATTTATGAGATAAAATGGACCTACTAATTCACTAAAAATAGAACAAATAGAGAAATGTCGGGTGCACATAATACAATGTTCCAAGAAAAATGAAGTGAAATACTCATAGAAATGAGAGGCGGCGTCAGAATGAATCACCACGGTCCGTCCTCTCCTTTCGAGCCATGCCGAGTGCTCGGGTGTTCAAGGTGAGGCGCCGGGGGCCAACTTTTTGCTCCCATCGCACTCCGCAATCATTCTGACCTTCCGCACGAGTTCGCGCCACTCATAGCTTATACTTGTCGGTACGAGCCTCCGCCAACACAGTATCATGAAGATGCTATTTCTCACACAAGAATAATTTTAAGCGACTATCAAAATTCGTGAAATGCACTTTAAAGAACAGGAATAGATCCAAAATATTTCTTCCGGGTTGGATCGAGTTCAGGTCTTCCGTTCATGAGATGATACTAATAGAATGAATGATGGGATCAATTTTTTCCCCTTCGATACCTAATATAATTTTAACTTACCTTTACAACATAAGAATTGGAATTTCGTGGTCTGCCATGAAAATCCAATATTAGACTTCTTTTTATATTTTAAAATGTCTCGGTATACTAATTTTTACTCTATCTTGTTCGGTTCAGATTGTAGGAAGCTCAGGAAAACCAATTATTTGAAGTGGCACGCTAGCCATTAACCCAAATAATGTTTATTTCATTCAGGTTGTTGAGGTGCCTGATGTGTAGCAAAACAATAACTCGCACATTTTTATTCAAAATAAAATTACCCAAATATTGTTTCAACCTGATATATCTGTCGGAAAGTAAAAGCTTTACGAAAGTCTCCAAAATATTACAAGTTTTCTTCCATATAAATTTGGAAGCAACAATGGTATCCGAATTCTCTCTCTTTCAATAACTACTGTAAATAGTTGGCTGAAATTGGGTTCTCTTCGTACGAATAATGTCAGTCGTTATAGGCATAAATCTAGAAACTGAACAGTCTGCTAAAAATCATTCACGTCTATCCAACGTTTCGGAGTTCAAGGCCTCCCTCACAAGTGCCATAGAGAAATTCAAAAAAAAGAGCAGAGCAAATCATTAAATTCATTAAATCTATCCAGATCACAGTCATTTCAAATGTTTACAGTTTGCGTAACTGTACTTCGAAAGTTTAAGTTGATGCTTCGTGTGTCCTTGATCCAACGGTCCTTATGAAGAATGTAGAGACCCAAGTGTTGACACGCAGGTAATGAAATTGCCGAAACAGTTTTTCTTCTGATTTGTGATCGTGTTCAATCAGCAGCTCGGAGGATTATCTAAACGAAAGTGAAAGAACCATGGAAGTAATATGAGTAGATATATTAACATTTATAAATAATTATAAATACCCTTCCCAAGGATACTCACGAAATATAATTACCAATAAGTAATTTTGCCGGTAGCAAACAAATCGATATTTTCGGAGCTCTTGAAAGATCTCGCAGCATGAACTGAAATTAGCAAAGGTCTCGGCTCCGATTAGTAAAGAACAGCTAATTAAATAGCCCAAGCGAATATAACGTTCAGCATGAAGCCGAGCACGCAAGATAAAACTACCCGAGTCTAATACAACACAGAATCCACGAGTCCATTGCGAAAGACGTGAACTAAGATGACGGCGTCGGAGTCGAAATTTGCACAATATAATCACAGAGTGAGCACAAGTTCAAATTGCCGCTAGTTCTCTTCGATAAATGCCAGAACAAGGAGGGCACTGCCATACATGTCCATGAAAACGAGACATGACCACATGTTAACTAAACTCACATGCAGCAAATGGATGTAAAGATTCACGAAATATCACATCATGTGAAATAACAAGAAATCTTCAACAATAAATAAATAAAATAAATATTAATTTATTGTCAAAAAACAGTACAAACTGCGTATGACCACGTGGAATTAAGAGTATACTTAGTAGCGAGAAAAATGCTGCGATAGTTATAAAAAAGTTAATACAGTCGTCGACACGCGCTATATAATAACAATAATAATAAAATATCTTTATTTATTATTATTATTATTATTATTATTAGAGACAGAGAAGTCTGCTCTACCGTCTGACCACGTAAGAAAAAAATACAATTTATACAGAAGTAGAGAAATAAGGGAGGAGTAACGTTTAGATTTAAGTCTGGGAAAGCAAAGCAAGGGACCATCCCGGGAAACCTTAAGCGATTGAGGAAAAACCCAGCAAAACCCTTAAACAGGATGGTGGCTTAGGGTCGAACAGATTAATATAACAATAACCATAATAATATGATACACACATAGGAAAATTTACAATTTAAACTTCATAAAAAATATATTAACAATAAAACTGTTAGAAATATAAATATCAAGATAATTGTAATTTTTATAAACGAGTTTGAGAGTTGAAAAAAATAATGGAAACATCATAGTGCGGACAAATGAAACGCAAAAAGCAGAAGAAAATACTGCACAACAATACTTAAAAAAACAAATAAAGATATTTAAATTATACTCACATTTTAATATGAACATAAAACAAATTATATTATAGTGTTGGTTAGGACTAAGTACTAATTACAATGCTCTCAAAGGCAGGTAAAGGCCAGTACTGCTGACGGCAAACGGTACGCACTGAACCGCAAGAGACATAGCGAGGCAATACAGACAACGGTCCTTGCGCCTCAGGCGGTGAGGAAAACATCGTTACGGCGACACCCAGCAGGCACCAAGAAACATATTACACAACTTAACACATTACAGAACACACAAATATCTTACATCGTACTAAAGGAAATGTGCATGACCAAAGTGCCACGTATGACCAAATTTAAGCACACAAAATTAGAATAAACAAGACTAAGACAATATAGAGAAACAAATTAAATCAGTAATATTTTACTAATCAACGCTAAAAAATCAATAAAGTTACAATTTTTTATGTGGCTTAATCGACGGAATAATTTACTGGAGTGTTTCATAACGTTTTTTTTACAATCATTGTTTAAAAATCCATTAAAACTATCCCTCCTCTTTTGGAAAAAAACTCTGCAACATATTTTATTCATTACAAAAGATTTTTAAAATAATTGAGTTTCCAAAACTACATTTTAAGGTCCTTGATAGTTGTTTTCATAGCCACAATGGAGATAAAACAGTTGTGATAAAAGGAGAAATACGGATCTAGTTTTATTACAGTGGCCAGCAATTATGTTTCGGAACTAAATAAAAATACATATGGAACATCAAAAGGCCTCAGAAACAAAATAACCTCAGATGCTTTAAATAATAAGAACCAACAAAAAATACAAATTAAAAAAACATTCTAGAAGAAACTAGACAGAAGCATTAGACACAGTGACCGTCTGGGGACAGGTGTTGAGAAGTCGGGAACAAGGGCAATGCCGCGGTACAAGGAATTGGTCATCGCAGCGCAGGCGAAGACAAGTGTCTACGACGAGGGATGGCGACGGAGATGGTGGCGGCGGCATGGCAGCGGTGGCGAACGAGTCAGTCATTAGCGAAAGAGCACATGGCCGTCGAGGTACTCGTGCGGCGCGGCACGCCATGTCACGCCACACTGCACATAGTGGCGGCACGGGACTAGCGTTATTGACAGACGCAGAACTACTACGTTAATTGGTCAAATAAATAACTATTAATAGATAATCCACAAAAATATGCATTATTTAATAAACATGAAATACTAACGATGGAATATATGGATGGAATAGGTTATATGGATTATTCAATCAATTTTATGTTATTCCAGAAGACCCTTTCACCAGCATGATGGCCATCAGTGCTAATCAGGGTCCCATCATACTTTTTATTTTTTTAAACACATTTTACATAAAATACAACGTGGCAATGAAGATGGCAGTTATGAGGCCGAAAGGGCCTTCAACAGTAATTCATAAAATTGGCATGTCGCATTGTCCATGACGATCAATCTACGTCTGATCTCTCAATTAAATATTACATGCGTTTTTATTAATTCCGTAATTATTTACAATGAACTTCTTAAAACGAATGAAAATTGAATGTATGGAAATTCATACATTGATGTTAACAGCATCTCCACTGAATAATTAACCTTTGAACAATAAAGCGATCAGCAGAAGAAAAGAGAAAAAACAAACACAAAAATGTGCACGCAATCCTGTAGAAAAACTTAAGAAACATATACAATATTGGAAAAAAATAGGAGAAACTAATTTTACAGTAATAAATCAGGCAATTGCCCTGATATATTGATTCGATAATTCTATGATTTTAGTGTCTGAGTATATTTTACTTATGCAAATGACGTATTATGAAAGAGCAGTTTTATTCGTAACACAAATTGTAAATCGTTAATCGCCACCGTTTGATGTAACTACAATAAACACGCTTGCACATCTTACATAAAAGAGCGGACAATTGAATAAAACGATTTCGAAGTGATTTCTCAGTGCGTTCCATGTCTTGGGAAATTTTTTGTGTTCCTAAAATTTATTCGACAGGTTTAGTCATGTATTACGAGTATATAAAATTCCCTGTTGCATTAAATCAATTCTGCTTTCCAGTTAAGAACTGAAATCATACAGACAGACAGTAGAAATTCGGTGTTTCTTCTATGTCGTAGAAAACATTTTTTTGTGAATAAAACATTATCAAGTAACGTATGAGTTTCATCCTCGTCAAAATGATTTGCATTGAAATCTGCAAGTGCTTGGGACAATGTAAAGTTAATTATAAAATGATATCAGCGTATGATTAAGCATATCAAGGTATTCATATTTATTATTTTTCGTGTGTTTACTTGGTTCTCGCATAAAAAATCCAGGCTAAAAAGGCCAATTTTGAAATTCTTGCCACAAATCTTTAGTTAATGAATAACTTTAATGAACTTTAATGAACGTCGCTATATTCACTCTAATATATCGTTTGCTTTGTGATTGGAACGTCAAGTTACGAGTGGTAACTCCACATTTGTGTCGAGTTTTTTAAATTAACGTAAGAGCCAATCATGTGTAGTTAGGAAACTTATCTAATTTAAAGGATCACATCGTTCCTTCAATTTCATATTCATCGCGGGAATGCATAGTATTAGTAGTACATACAATTAAGATTACAAACCACTTCATTAAATAACTTTAAAAATGACTGAATTTCATTAAATGAAATGAAAAATACTTAATTAAATAACACTTCGATCAGGTTTAGAGAACGGCCGAGTTAGTAAGTACTTGTGAAATATCTAATAAAATTTTCACATTCTTATTCATTCAAGCGTTTATCACATATTCCCACAGAGTTTTCTTCAAGAAGAGAGACGATTCAGCTTCAGCACCTATCTATATCTGCAAATCACAGGAAAACCAATTGCATTTCTAATCTCAACACAATGTTGACATTTTTTTATTTACTAACTTAAACTAACTTAAAATTTACTAACTTATTGGATTGTTCAGACAAATGCTTGTATTCCTATTAGTATGGATGGAAGTCGTGGCTATTCTCGGATTCCACTCTTGCTACTTTTCCCTAAGTTACACGCGCATAAAACCTCATTAAAACTATGTCACTAGTTACAATATAAACAGCAGAAAATGAAGGAGTGGTTCTGTAACCAAGTAAAACTTGTTCACATCCATAACTAAGATTACGAATACTAATTTCCTAAACAGTTTCCAACCCGCTAATCATAACAAATGGGTCAGTGATAAAAGTCAATAAACGTAAATGAAAGAACACTGGTAACAACCAAAATAGAGGAAAACGCAAGATGTTTCGATTGTATAAGGGAAAGTGGCCTTTATACCACTGGGAAATCACGGTCCACTTGAACAATGAACGAATCTTCGCGTGAGAACACTCACTTTCCAGTGTGAGAAGAATAATGGATCCATTCGCCTTCGGATAGAACTCTCACTGGCCAAAAAAATCTTAATTGGTTTCTGGGCAACTAAACATAATTGTTTCAGTTCAGAACATAGTTTAAACATAAGTTTTGTATTGATAGATAGCGCGAAAGATTACTCGGATCTGAAACAGATTTCAGAGCAGGAAATCTGTCGCGCTCTCTATCAATACAAAACTTATGTTTAAACTATGTTCTGAACTGAAACAATAGATTTCAAGGGCTCTAATGACCTAGATGTTGGCGAGCCCTAATGTCCCAATTAAAAAATAGATTTCATTCATAAAACAATAGTAGCGAAGCCGAAATAAGAATCATCAAAGATTTTACCAAAAAAACTCGACGGAGCAACGACTGTACAACGCTCATAGTAGGAAATTCCACGAAAACTTATAAAATAAGCTTCTGGATGTCCGTTCGTGAAGGTGAAAGATTTCATCCACATGTCAATTCTTTTTTCTTCCAAAGTACACTGAATTCAATGAGAAAAAGTCCATGACATTAAATTATAAAAATCCTTTTAAGCAGGTCTACTTAACAGATCGTTTCTATTTCACTTGTGTTGGTCTCGCTCTTAACTGCATATTTGTTTTGATGGAGTTCACTTCATTTTAAATAGATTTTCAACCACATATAAAAGCACGCTTTATCCTCGCGAAGCAAATCTTTTATCTCTGCCGCATATTCACTTGTCTAATTTCACAAGACTATTCCGAAAGACATGCTGCATAAATTGAGTAGTAGGATCTCTGTAAATGGAGCAGATGTTTCAAAATATCCCTAAACTGTGCAATCTAAGAAGAGATGTGTTAATAATCCTGTGGATTAAAATCGTCAAATAGCATTCTCGTTGAAAATATTCATGTATTCTGACAAAGAGATTCTCAGAGCACAATAAAAATTATTTAAGTCAAAAAGATAGTTTTTTCTCCAGATTCAAAAGATCTGAATCCACGAGATAATCCGTTCACCAACAATCATGGGTACAGTTTAACAATTAATAAATTTGTCAGAAGCGAAAGTTTTCATTCATAAGCACAATATTCTGAATTAATCTGAACTGTTAGAAATTAATAGAGAACAATCTAGTCTACCAGTTATAAAAGATTTAAAAATTTATTCTTTAACGTGCGACTAAAATACGAGAAACGTCAGACTACAATTTCAATTCAGGTTTTCTTTATGCTTTCTTAAAGAGCGTTCAACGATCAATGAGTTAATCATCCAAAAGTGAAAAACGAGAAGACTAAGAATAAGGGGTACGGGGCGAATGGTACTCGCAACAACACGCCCACCACATCATAAGCCAAAGCGCCAAGACAGAGTTCGTCGAGCCCTTCAACTTGGCCTTAAAGAAGAGTCGAGACAGCTCTAGGGTCGTCGCCTCGTCCGAAGGAGCCCGATGCGCTTTTTTGTCAGCAGTTAATGACGTCTTCAGCCACAACGCGTGCCGACGAGACATTCTGAGGTCGCATCCCACAAATATAAAAGCACTAGAAGCCATCGCATCGCTATTTGAACACAATCATAGCAAGTGTCGCTGGTAATGGACGAACACAAACATGCAGAGGCTTCTAAAGAGTTTTAACACACAGATCGCTAATGAACAAGACCTATAATTCATAAATTATCTCTCAAGTAGCGCTGATAGCAACCAAAATTTCGAATACTATGTAAATATTTTTAAATTCACTGTTGTCCACGTCACGATACGCCTGGTAATACATTATTATTTCATCCACATAATTCCTTTGTATACATGTTCTTAGACAACTGCCTGTTTCTTATGATATTCATGTCTCATTTTTCAATCGTGTCAAGTCATCTTTGATCTTGTAAGTAAATTATGCTGATCTTGTAAGTAATTAGGTTTAGCTCTAGTTCTGATAAATTTTGTAGCCTCATTCTAAGAAAGTACAAAAATTTACTGTAATATTCTTAACGGTGAGAGGATATGATAGCAAAAGACAAAAAATTCATAACATGACCAATTGTAATTAGCGCAAACGACGTACGTACTTTCATGTAATAAATACAAACGTTCATATGACAACATAGTAAATGTTCAATAGCTATCATGCAAATTCATGCAAAGGTCGAGGTAACCAAATAAATGTACTAGATTTAAAAGAAGCTTTTATGAAAAAGCGCTGTATTAAAACGTATTCAAGTTCAATAGAGTTGAAAAAAAGTTATCAGAAAAGCTTCTCAAAAATAGTAAATTAGAAAACTCTAAAAGCTTAGGCGTCTTAATAATTAATACTACTATAAAATTTCTCAAAAAAAACTTCAAATTTCTAAAATTTTCTGATTTTCTTTTTTTATCAACTTTTTTGATTTTCAATTTCACTGATCATTATTACTTTTTAGTCCAGTACTTTAAATATAAAAGCTTGTCTTAAAAATAACATTATTTATATTATTTTATACATTTTAATATTAAATATATTTATTTATTTGTCCAATGAGCACAAAATCGACTGTCCTAATCTTTGTCATTATCTTAAACGTCGCTCCTTTCCCATTTCGTCACTTGGGGTGAACAGGTTGTCTCATTCCCACGGTGTTTGTTCTCAGATAGTTAGCTATATGTGTACCATGTTTAGTTAAAATTACTCCAGACTTACTAGAGTTATGGTGAGATATATATTCGTACATACATACCCCCATCTCACCCCCTTTAGGCGTAGACATTCGTACACTGCAACGAGAATCATCATTTGGCGTGCAAACCACACATATTTGTAAAATTTCAGTTCGATTGCAAACTTGGAAGTGTCCAAAAACTCAATTATCAATTTTGAAATGGAAGAACATACATAAGCAAATTAAATTAAAGCATGTAAAAATGAATAGGAATCGTTCCGTAGTCCTCCGATGTACAACATATGAAATGGGTATTAAAATAACATTAAAGATAAGAATAAAAAGTAATGTGTTCACTTTATATTATAGACGGTGTGGTCATTATTATTCAATGAGGAATATAGCGAATAAAGATTATTTTAATGAAGGAAAGGGCTCTAATGACCTTGACGTTGGCGAGCCCTAAAGCCCCAAGAAAAATATTTAATGAAGGAGAAACGCAAGATTGAGAAGAATGACATAACAGATGAGCAAACTCGTCAATATGAGAAAAAGAACAAAAAAATCAGACTTTAAATCCATCATGACGCGAAGGGTGGTTCCAGGCGACGGAACGTTTCCTTGGACCAATGCGAAGTAATACTGGTAGCGAAGTAGTCACTGCTGGGCGGAGTGGCGATACCGTCGGTGGCGTCGTCCTGCCGGGTGGCGATCGATCGCTTGCACTGAGGACGCGGGACGCCGCGACACACCGCAATTTTCATCCCCCACACCTCCCCACGCTGCAGCAATGCGAGCGACACGCAACGCCCGGGACCACATGCAAGTGCAGCAAGAGGGATCAGCGTCCACATACGAGATTCTGAAGCACTTGCGGTATTATGTGCGTCAGAGCGACTAGGCTTAAGTAGCCCACAAAAATTTTTAATGATAGTTTAAACCATTCCCTATCCAGTGGTGCTGAATTTTCACACCTTTTGAATTATTTGACTTTAAATTACCATGGGTTTATATGGAGAAACTTTCGCAGGTTTAAGTTTGTTTGATATTCTAGCTAAAGTACAGGCTTAACATAGCGAAAAGAAACCTACTACAAAAATATGGCAAATGGAAATAGGATCACAATGACGTTAAGATTTTCATACCTTACAAGAATAATTCACAAAAAACTGTGGAAAATACTGTTTTAACGGAAATGGCAGCCATATGGTGATACAACCATTGTCAAAGGAGTCAAACGACAGTCTAAATTAATTATCAAGTTTGAAAATCACAAAATAATTCTGCTCATCCAATATAAAAAATCAGTACAATGAATTATTAATTAATAAGAATACATTGATGAAGATTTCCAAGTTTCGTGAATAGTTGGCAAGCTGACTTCAGTCAACGCGGATATAATACCTTAACAGTACTGAAAATATCACCACATCGGTGATCCTCATCTCCAAGATAACACAGAGCAATGAAGCGCGGGTTCGAATTCTGCTTCGCCAAACTATATGAGGTTTACAGCTTGGGGTTTTCTCACCTACTACAGGAAAATGTTTTCGTACCACAAGTTCCCTAGCAACCCAACATCTATCCTTCCCTCACACAGGTCATTGTTAGGTGGAAGAGCAGGCGTCATGGTCTAAGCTTCGCCATAAGACATGGCATAAATGTGTACCATGGGTTTTTAACTATACTGGAAAGAGTAAAAAGACAACACTAAAAAATACAACTTGGAAAGAAACTCAATCTTTTGGTATTCCCCATTTATGTTTTGGGACATTAATTACGGCAAGTGATCTGCGTACAATTTTCCCCGCTAATAACATATTAAAACAACTCCTTCATATTGAGCATATCCTTATTAATCTCGTACACGAACGCCTTAATAAAGTGCGGACACGCACACGATAACTATATTTCCCGTGAAGACCCATAGCTAATGTATATTATACTTATAGATGACTGGGAACATAATACGGGACTGAAAAAATAATGCAACAGGAAACAGGAATCGATAAAGTAATAAGCTAATTGCGTGCGGCACAAGCTCTAAAACCTCCCTCTAATGAAAATGAAAGTAGAATGGCGAAGAAAGGGAATGAATTCACTCGTCATATAACAACGCCGGTGATGCTTCCTGGGAGAGAAAAATTCTACAGCGAGGGTTACAGACGGCGTGCATGCATGACCACATTTTCTATTCCATCATGAGCCGTGGGCGGCAAGCAATTAGTAACGTCGTTGACACACACACTCACGCGACGGCGGCAGAAGCAGAAATACCACAGCTTCAGAATCTTTCGTAGTTCTATTCATAAAAAGGGACTCCGAATACAGACAATATAGTATCGCAAAATCTTGTTTCAAAATTTTAATTTTATGTAAATAAATCATACTTAACTAATGGCAAAAAAAAGTATGAATACAAAGATTTTCTGGATTTTAAAGGAAACGAAATAATATTTTTTAATATGTACCCTTTTGTTTACAATTTGTTTTAAATTACAAACTGAATTGAAACTATGTACTTTCCTACATTTGTCGCTACCTATCGCTCGATAGCAATTTCAGTTCGTAACTTGCCTTCTATATGACGGTGCGATTAAGTTCACAGATGTAAATTGCGACATTCGTTTCGTCAATACAAGTTAATTCTGTTCATTTATTAGTTTACTTACATTAGAAACGAAATACTGGATAGTCGTTCTATATCATTTACTGCTTTCACAATATAGCGAGCCCTACTAATTTGTTCTCTCATATTTGTATAACTGCGAAATCTTCATATGGCGAAACAAGTCTATATCAATCGAAGACATTAAAAAACTTACGTAGATAATTTAATATATGGTCCCCATGTCAAAACACGTATTTTAAACAATTTTTTTAAATACATCCTCTCGTTGTAATCAATAGAAAATTATTTTCCTCTTCCCGGTTACTATTCCTATCCCAATAGCAAAATCGCTCAGAAGTACCTTTGTTTCAACACAAAAATTGTCAAATTTCACAATCTTGCACGCAGCACGTGTGTGTATCTCCTTATTCTATTCCTTTATTAGTAAACACACGATAACTCAAAAGAAAAGTTGAGTAAAGTAATAACACAAAAGATGTAAAACATTGAAGTTGAAATATCAGAATCTCTATTAATTTTTTTTACCAAACGCTCTTTCTGCGCTCTCTTTCAAACATATTACATCAAGTAGGTTTGTTAATAACGGTTTCAGCAAATATGCTTGCACATGAAGTTTTTTCATTCTGTTACACGTTAAAAAATAGTCTCTTAGTTCAATAAAATTCACGAGAGAATCAATGCACAAAAATGAGGAAAAATACACACAAAAATGCATTTACTTTCTTTGATAGTTCATATCACATATGTGTTTGCGATTATACAACGTACTACAGTTTCCATAATGACTATTGAACTTAAACCTATGAACACAATATTAATTTTATTTATTTGTTTCCGATGTAACATAAATAAAACAAAAATACATTGTACTATACAAACTTCATCGAAAGACGCAGTCGATAACCAATAGGTATGAAATTATTCAAGTTTCATTGACAAATCAAACGCTCAGAATGCCACCGTAAGCATGTGTTATGAGTCTACATTTCACTACAGCACGTCTTGTGCCTGGCACAGTAAAGAACTCTCAACGCTGCCTTACGGATTGAGCTAACACAGCAGATTTTATGCGCATCGCTTCAAAATAGACTTCGTATATTCCACTCCATACAGTACTTCCTTCAAGTGATAGCGTATACAAAATCCCATTCAATAATTAAAGAAACATCACCAAATTATGTCAAAAAAGACAACTTTAAAAAACACGTTTCCATACTAAAAAACCTCCAAGAAAATACAATTACAGTCAAACAATACTCTTTCACTATCGCATACCATTACTGTCAAGAGGTCAAATAAAGTGATGAATCACACTAATATCCACCCTGCTCTTTCAATGATCTCCCTCCTGCGAGACAGAAATTTAGCTAATGCATCTGACTTAAATTGAATCCATTCACTACCACTGAACCACAAAATGGAGAGAACTATCGTATTTCTCTTGTAACAAAAAACTATTCCAGCAAGTAACCAGCATTTCGGTATCAGACCATACCACTTTCACAACCAACTAATAGAGCCACGTATTCCGGTGTTCCAACTCTTCTCAAGTCATACGCAGGAAAAGAAAAAGGAATAATTTGTTTTATATTATGCACTTAGTGCAAAAGTGTTTGATGGGACAATGTTTACGTAAAAATTATAAGCAACCCCAAAAAAGAGAACACCTAACGCACGTTCACTTCTGAAATACTGAAGATCGATCGATCGTTGAAAGACGTTACATAAATTGGAAGGCCTGTAGACTTCGATACACATATTTCATTACACACATTACATTACATTACATTAGATTCACATATTTGCAGCATAAACGACCAATATCCAAATCTAATGGGGAATAAAAGCAATTGATTGTTGAGGGGAGGAGCGCAATTTCTCAACTACCAATCCATACACATGCATTCCCAAAAGCTTAATACCCCTTTTTCAAACAAACCACCATCTCATACTTTGATAGCGTGGTTGAGCAATATGGCAGAATTAACCAAAGGCGCTTCACCCAAAACAGCGGCGTGCGCAGACGCGGGGGCGGCAGCGGCAACAGCTGGAACGACGGCGGAGGCACGCCCTTCAACTGCTGCGTACCCACCCTACCCCAACTCCTAAGGGAGCAAACACCATCAATTATGCGCATGGAAATGAGTCTCGCAAGTAACTGTGTTAGAGGTAGTTGGGACGTCACTCTCACGATTATGCAGCATTCCATGGAAGATATTGACAGCTCAATGCACTGAATGAGTAGAAAAATTGCTTTTTGCCGATGTCGGGAACTCGCGAGTCCAATTAACTCAATGGGGGTCTTCCGTTGTGTACAAACTAAAAATTCTCTTTTGACGACAAAAAAGAGTATTTGATATTACGAATGCCGGGGCAAACAGAGTCGCAGAGCCTTCAAAGCTGCATGTTTCTCCTATGACATACTATACTTATGTAAACTGTATATGTATTGGGCGAGGACGAATCCAATCCAGAACGAATAATCACAAACATCCCTTTCGATCTCACGAACTCTAGTTTACGACTAATAATGAAATTACACCAATCAGACATCACTTCCTTTTTTTAACAATCAGTTTTGAACAGTTTGAGTCGTCGTGTTCAGAAAATTTCTCTGCGAAGAATATCAAGAAATTAAAGATATTTCGTACTTATATTTTCTTATACAACCAAATACAGGGAAAGAACACATTATTTGAACTGGCAAAATTATTCTTAAAGTTTCCTGCATTCATTAACAACGAAGCTTCATGAAAAATTTACTAGTCCCATTACATTGCAAAACAAACACTTTCATGGTTCAAATCTAGGGGCAATTGGAATTGTTACGGCCATAGTAATTGTTTTTGTGAATACTTTTAATTATGTTAAGAAAATAGACTGGCCTACTATGGAATTCTTAATCGTCGTAGAATTTTCATACATTACATACTCCAATCACTCAGAAGTAAGAATGGGAGAGACAAGAACTGACGCCACCAAGTCCTGGGATCATATTGACACCATCACTGGGAATAAACACACAGGACTGGTAAGCCATGCACATGTAGAATATGACATTTCAGGAACGAATCATCATTGGTTCTATATCATACATAATATTCATCCAATACAATACATCTGAGCCGCAAAACAAGTGAAAAACTGTCTCCTCAGCATACAACGAAACAAAGTTTGATAACACAGGGACCAACACTTACGCCTCCAGATACTGGAAGACCCTGTAGACCGGGCGGCGATACATGAAGCCGTCAGCGCGTTCTACCATCATGGTCACAAGAGATAAGCACGAAGGGGCACCGACATTCTGCGACCATCGTCTCTCTCCTCCTCCCACACCACGCGTCGGGTAAGAAGCAACAGCACTCACTAGCACTCACTCGCTCAACAATGTAAAGCACGAGAAGTCTCACTCCAGCAAGCGTCACGTCGCCGACCAGCCACTGACTGACTCAGCGCCTGCTGCTCGCCCGCCTGCGGCTGTGGCTGCGTCGGCGGCGGGGGATACCTGCTACTAGCGCTGACAGCGGCGGCGCCTTGAACTCGCACCCCGGTTGTGCGACGGGGTGAGAATCTCCCGATTCAAAACATATTTACTTAACATTCAGACAGATTAATTAAAATTTGTTTGGAGAGGGGTTGAAAAACAATCTGTATTATGTCGCTGATTCTATCTACAAAAAGAAAATTAATAGTTACTATTTTAATCTATCCAGGTTTGAAAGTGTCCAAATGTAAGCCATATTGCTTATCCCACACAGATGTAAAGGATACAAATAATCAAAAATAATATCCCACACAGAAATCAAAAATAATATCACAAACAGTTATTTAACGTGTTTTGTGTTTCTTCTTCTTCCCTGGGAAACGGGTAAGATTTTTTCTATTACTGCAGTATGTCTATGGATTTCAACATTGTTTCTAAGCTGTCAATAATATTTACTTTACCGAAATATTATTGACGGGTATATTCCATCTATTAAATGACGTTCCTCAATTTTACTCTTACATTATTTCCACGCAACGTTATTTCTCGATTGATAATATCCTCTGACGGAACTATCATCCAATTTACATCCGCATCCTGACGTATCCCATCGAACTTTAATGCTGATAAGGCCTCTTATCAGTCACTAGTTTCAGCAACTGATCAACTTGATTCCTGCAAACAATTCCACATCCAGTTCACAATTCTTCATTCTTGCTCCGTAAAATGGAAATTACTACTGACCTTCATAGGACATTCAGGACAGGTGTTTAAATGCTCAATCTCTTAATAAAATAATCGAAAAACATTCAATACATGGATGTGTTACAGATTCCCTAAGTCCCATATCCGAATTACACATAAAAACACAATTATCGCTAGACCAAACTTTGAAAAGGAGAAAATTTCAATATATAGGGCATCTGTGTAGCAAAACTACCTCCAAGCAATTCCTCATATCAATTACTTCCAGTTCACAATAAAACCTTGGAGTAGATGTTACAAAAAAGGTGTGGAGATAATTTCAAAGGGTCCGTCTCGAAGTAGGCCGTCATGTTGAGTTACCCAAACTACAAGCAAGTTGGGCTGACAGGACTTGACATATACAAAAAAATGATATGTAAAAATAAAAATATTATTCGCAAGGATAAAATAACAATTAGAAATGATTGCGATTAATGAAATGTTGAGTTTTAAAATGTACACTACTTTCATTCTTGTGTTACGAATTTTCACCAGCTAACAATGATTATTGGTTTTCAATATTACACGAAAAATCAAAAATTAAAAAGTAATGCCGTAAAATAAGGCGTTAAAAACCTCTCCCCTTCACGAACCCTTTCCAATCCACCCTACTAAGTTGACCGCCGAATGCGTCATAGGCGCACGCAAGAGGGGTGCAAGTTGAGCCAGCGGACAGGCGGATGGGCGGGCGAGGGTCGACGCGACGCGGCAGCACCGATCAATACGCACCCCGACAGACGCGCACGCGACGCAACGCCGCGTCTCCGTTCAGGGGAAAGGGACGAACAAGCGTCTGGCGCCGGTAGATTTTGGCGCATGTCAGCCGGGTGGTTGGCGACAGTCCGAAGAGACGAAAACAACGCGGAAATTACATCTACGTGTGTTGAGATAATCGAACAGGTTGACAAGAGTGAGGTTTTCTCGAGAACGTGAAGATCAACAAATACACCGTGACGCAACGAACACGAATCAACGAATACGTCAATGGACACAACAAATACAACGAGGCAAGCAACCAGACAAATCTAGGATGCAAAACTGTGACGTACCGACAACTATTAGTGCATATACTACTGTCAGGGGAAGATAAAGAGTTTTGAAGACGTGCTAGTTTGTGCAACAGATGATTGGAAAAGAATAGGTTCCAAACTGTTCACACGTTCTCAAAAATTAGCTTTAGCGTGAAAAATGAACTAAAAATGTTAAGAAAAAATTAATCTTGTTTATAACATTTTCTATAACAGAATTAGTATTAAGCACTTACAATGATGAAGTTTCGTGTAATTTAAGCGGATATAATTTCTAGAGTGTTTACAGTGGTTAATTTATTATTTCCATGCAAGAGACATTTACAAAAGTGTCTCATTTCCACTGTGTGGTGTTTGTAGTACTCAGATTGATGGAAAATTTACATTTCTATATTTATGTCCACGATTTTAAAATTAACCTTTCTATGAACTGAGATGGAATATTAATACAACAAAATATAAGCTCATGAATTAATTTCTTCCACAATTTTTATCTATCTACATATATAACATTTTACCATAACTTAACCCTTAAAAATTGAAATCGACGCATAAATACGCATGGACGTGTTTGTTGTTCAGATAGGGTTAACCCTTCTTTATAATTTAGTATTAACAAAAACAGAACGTTGACGCACAAAAATCGTGATGATATCTTTATTCATACCTGATACACCGAAAAAATTAAATAAATACATTTCACTTTAATTCACCTCTTTTAAATCAGAATTTTGAAGAAAAAACTATCACAGTGAGACTACAATACAATTTATATTTAATTCAAATAAAATGGAAAATTCTAGAAATTATTTAATAGATCTTTGATTTCACAATCTTTACATACAAAAATCGAGATGATATATCAAATTAGTTCACGAGATACAGCGAAAATAAACTACTATGAGGTTCGGGCAAACGACTTGTATTTATACGAAAACTTGAGATTTATACCCCTTTGCGACCATTAAAGAGTGAAGTATCAAAAAATTTAAATTTATGTCATTATATAATCTAATTACAATGTTTTCATTCAGACATATCTCAATTAGTTCGTGAGACCGACGCTCTCAATGCATCAATGTGAGTCATAACTATGTACATAAATAATCAGAACAATTTTCATTCTATAATAGAAATTATAAAAATTTAAAAATAGAATTATCTAAAAATTCAATAAAATGATTGCCATATTGCATGTCTATAGCTTGATGAATGAGCGAGGTGGATATGTGAAGTCCCACATTTGAAGGTACAACATTCTGACTCGGTACATCGAGTAAAATACAATTCAATCTAATCTTTCAAAAAAATAAACGTAAAAGAACTTTTCTAAAACAAGTTTTTATTTACAAAGCAGTGATAAAAAAATAAAAAATTTAAATGTAAAAATTGAAACAAGAAAAAATATTCTTCTTTGGTTACTCATTATAAGTGCATAAACGTAAGGTTAGAAGATGCATAAACATAGATATTATTAAAATATGAAATATTAATTTAAAAATCAAAAGGGTCGAGCGTCAAAAATACTAATACAACTTAAACATTTTTTTTTAATCCTCAGTATTTAAAATTTTACATTGCATTCCCTTCCAAAAGGTACTAGAAGTATACAGCGGTTGATCGTGGACTTAAGTGTCATCGGAAATATCACTATTGGTTTCAGAGCTTCGATCTCTAAACTAATAGCGGCCATTTTCGATACTCGTTACATTTCATCCCCTTCTCACCCCCTACCCAATGGGTGTACATCCCTCGTAGAGAGTGACCGTAGGCGTTAAGTTGCATTCGGTGCTAAGAACATCTTATCTTCCCTGTGGATCAATAGTGAACTTATTGGGATTGCCCTTATCTATCTCTACGGTACCGAAAACTATAGTTTCCTATCAATTATTTTTACATGCCACCCTCTTCCCACCCCGTCCTTGGAAGTGTCAGGGTTGTCTTGTCTCACGGTGCTTGTTGTCAGATAGTCAGTCATTCTTCTACCAAGTTTGGTTCAAATTGCTCGAAGCATTCTGGAGTTATGGATGCTCACATACATACCCTCATTTCAACCCGCTTATGTTCGTAAAATCGTTTCATAATCTTATTGTCATGCAAACTACACATATCTGTAAAATTACTTGGACGTGGCCGAAAAATAAAATTACGAATTTGAAAACGGAAGAACAACAAACACACGTACCCCCATTTCACTCTCTTAGGGTAGATTTTCCTAAAATGGTACCATAATCTATTGTCATGCAAACTGCACATACACACATACATATATACATATACATACATACGTATGAACGGAGCAGGTTAAATAAAAGCTTGTAATATACTCGGGATGAATACTTTTCTACCAATCCAAACATAAAAACAATCAAAATTTCCCTTATGCCACTTATACGAAAATAACATTACGCATCCAGTATAAGAAGTGTCATTATTGTTCAGAGGACAAAACTAGTTTTGGACGTTCCTCTTTTGCCAGACTGGTATTGAGCACTTTGAAAACGCTTAAAACTAGTTCTGGCAAAAACGCATCTGCCAAAACTAGTTTTGATCGTTTTTTTCGTCCAGTGGCCAAATTCGGGTTTTGTGCGTAACACACGCATTACAAGATTATTAAAAAACTGTAATTTTGATTTTATAATTGTTCAAAAGTTACGAAAAATACCTTACTTCCCTGAAAATGACGAAATAATACATATTGAGTTCATGATAAATTAAAATAACAAATAATTGGTAAAAAAACAAGAGAGACAGTTGCGGCGTAGGGGAAAATGGGTTTCCTTTCCACAGAAGCAAGTGAGGAACTATATCATTCAGGTGATCGATGTAAAGATAACAGGAGGGAAAATAAAAGATAGATACTAGATGGGAAGAAATTTACTAAGTAAAGAAAGAAATGCTTGTTTTACCATTAGATTCCAGCAACGGCAGTCAATTCCGATGGAGTCGAAATGAAATAGCTGTTCTTTCGTATTACTTTAGGATACTTTCAGACGTTTTATTTACTATTTTTAACTTCAGTTCTTATGATAATTGAATAACGAATCGGACAGCATTAATTATAAGTGTGATCGAAATTCATCTACAACTTCCAAGGACCTCGCTCAATTATTGTTGCTAGAGCGGTGCAAAAATATAATTGTCGGGGAAGATTTTTTATTGCTTCGCAAGCCTCTGCATGTAGGCTTGCTTCGCAGTAAGATTTCCTCCTCTCCAAAATAAATACTCAAAGGTTCAATTAGAACAAGGTTTATTCTATAAACGAGTCGTCGTAAAGTGAACAAAGAATAACACCAGAACGACAGGCGTTGAAAGTTCAATGTGAATTTGTGCCTCGTTCGTGTAACTCACGACTGACTTCAGGTGAGTCGGTGGTCGAAGGTGTCGTGCTGTGTCTTGGGATCGTAGAGTAAGTCCCACGACCGACGAATTCTGCGTGTCGATAATCCAGGTTCTTGGACATAGGATATTTCAGCGGAGCTGGGCTTCTCGTTAGAGGTTGCGACGTGACCTCGAGGAAAATTGTCAGCGTAATAATAACTTAGAGTTATTTCGCGGAGCTGGGCTTCTTGTAGAGGTAATCGGATATCGTTGTGCTCTGCTCAAGAGTTTTCAGCGTAATCAGCTGGGGTTCTTGTTTTAGGCTATCGGGCGACGATGTTACTTCGAGGAAAATTGTCAGCGTAATCTAAAGTAATCAAAGTTCGTTGCTACGGTAAGGGGCGACGTAACACTATGTCGAGGTTCGTTTATTGAGAGATAAACGAAGGGCGTCCTGGCTGCACGCGGCACGCGTGTGTATCAAGGAGTCTTCCATTATTTATAATGTTAGGATTCTTTGGCGTCGTATGTTGAGACTCTCTTGTACAAAGAGTGATATCATCTTGGAAACCAGTTAACAACATGGCTATCATGTAACTTTCGTGTGTTCGTCACATGGGGGAGTTTCATCATACGTATTTAGGTATGTATTTCTCTGTATATGTAGGAATGTGTTCCTACATAATTATAGACGGAACTAGCGAGCAATAAAAAAAATAAAAAACTTGGTAGCATTATAGAAAAATGTAAGCGAAAAATCAAGTTTACAGTTGGTTTCGCTAGAGATCAGTACTGAGACGTGAGGCGTCACTAAGTTATAGGGCCTATGAGGTGTAAGGATATATGCTGACAAGTTTACACAGGTGTATCGGAAGATTGCGCGCATCTTCTGCACAAACATGTACGCATGGAAGATTCAAAAGAAATAAATGACGAAGATAATGGGGGGGTGAACCAAAAATAACACGATAGCGTTTAGCTTCGACCCACGATAATTAGCGCAAATCGATACAAAAAAAATACTCGATTTGTACGAATTTGGGTGTTAAATCTATGATAAAGGTTCAATGCTGCCCTGCTTTAACGATAGGCATCGCTGGCTGATTAGCGAGTAGCAGATGACTACTATCAACTTCAGAATTCTAATTGTTTTTTTTGTTTTTTTACATCACGAAACGAACCTTAAGTACAAAAACTATTTTTCAGAATGTCATTTGACTTATGAATGGAATATGAATAGAATTTTATTAGTAAAAATGTTTTGGGCCACATGATCTGCTCTTCCGCCATTCTACAAAAAAATAAATATACGAAATAAATAAAATTATACTGGAAATATTTCAATTATTTATTTTATTTATTAAACCAGAAAATTTTAGGAAGTAAAATCCTACCGAGGTAAATTAATTACATATACGCAGGTCTGGTGCAAAAAACCTTACATACCAGAACTTCTTTACCAAAAAAGAAAAAGACTAACAGTAATCCTATGTAAAATGTATATTTTTAATATTGTAGATTAAATACAATACATAAAAGATTAATACTACACATTAAATATTACTAAATTATAAACACATCCGTGTAGTTATAACGGAAAACTGTAAACACAACTACAATTAAGTAGTTGCCGGATAAAGAAACAAAAATTTTTCTCTCCGATATACAACCCCCACCTCAAGTAAAAAAATTATAAATGAACTTACTAAGGAAAAAACTAAACCCCATGATCGAAATACTCTAAAATCCTGTATAAAAGAAGAACAAAGAATAACGTGGTCTTCATAGCTAAAAAATCCCGAAGATATTACATGAAAAAAACATCGACGAAAGTTCACTTTCCACTCAGGTTCACCTAAAAATGTTTCCTCGTATCAGTTTCACAAACCTACGTCCCGCACAATTCTGTAACTTTCACATTACAATTGCCAGAGAATGATATCAAGACATTTACACGAGTGGATCGATCAGAAATCATAGAATTGAAATGTAAAAGGGTTAGGTTCTTCAAAATTGAATCTACTTATTTTCATAACAGTTATTACAAAAAATAAAGCCGCGACTTTAAATTAGTTAATAATACAAAACCCGAACATGACAAAAAGTGTCAATAAGGAAAAATATTTGAACTACGAATGTTTAAAATGTGAGATGGTATTATGATAAAAGCACACAAACCGGAGGAAGAATATAGAAAACACATTTATCGTCACACATGGACAGCCTTAAAGCACAGAGTAACATGATACATTTTGAAACAGGGCTTGAAATTTTTAAATAGTACTCGTGATTACCCTTCCTGCTTCTCCACTTTTTAAATTCATGATACCGCAGAGCTTTAGAAGTAACAAATCAACACAATGACCCCTTCCGCTTTATTGCTCTTGCCGTTCTTGGAACACGATTCAATTCCCAGCTCCAAGAGTCTAACAGCAAAAACAGACAAGCCCTCGATCGAAAAAATACACATTCACCAAACCTTAATCACTTTTCATTTTAGAATATCTGCGGAAGTAGATTTGAAAAATACTTTGTTAGCAATAGTGAAACTTAAGGTTGACTTTGGCGATGGGTGTTATATAAAATTATTCATTTACGGATATCCCTACCATTCTGCGATAAAATGCGGGGAAGACCTTTACCACTTCCCGGCAATCCAACATTAATTCCTCATCCTCACATGACAGTTTCCCGAGAATTGCGGCCGGGGTGGGAGGGATATGGTAATCATCACATGTTTATGTCCTTTCTCGTTGGGAATAATATACATTACATTATTACATTCTCAGATACATTACATTTCAGCAACATTACATTATTATTTTATTTCATTAATACATCTCAGCTTCTGCTGGTATAAATAAGGTACGGATACAAATCAAGCACACTTATTTACTCTTGGCTATAGAATTATTATTATTATTATTATTATTATTATTATTATTATTATTATACTTCCCATAAGTTGAATAATTAGTATTATTACATAATTCGTATTTTTCATCAACGTGTATTCATTTCCTTCCCATTCTAACGGCGACATACGCAAGATAATGTCTGAACGTGTTATATTCGACAATTATTTGCTTTCACATTATGTACAACTGTAATGAACGTAATTGAAATGATCACTAATTGCGGAATTTTGTATTATTTATACGCCCACGCAATAATCGCCGACGTTGAGCCGACTTTCAACGTTGATGTCGAGTCGAAGAACGACGTCCAATAAACGACGCCGTCCTGTCACGGAGTATGATAGAACAATGTAAGACGATGGATATTATCCTTAAAAGTTGTAATAAAAATTATAATTCAACATTTTCAAGAAAGTCGTGTGACTACGTGGTTTTGGCGTCGTTACCCGGCGTCGAATAAGCGTTTTTTACGTCATGAAGACGCCTTACTCCGACGTTGAATCGACGTTACATGCGTACGCGTTGGCAACGTCTTCACGACGTTGCTTTTCGACGTCGCCACGACTTTGGCGACGTTGTAACGACNGTCGTTACGACTCGAAATTTCTACGTGGGCGGTAATTTCATTGTAATGTACAAATGCATAGAAATGATGTTTTTGTGGGGTTTTACGGCTCATGTCGACATCAAAGGTTATTGGAGCCCGAAAAACTTGTACAGGTAGGGAAATGCAGTTACGCACTAGTGAGAGCCAACATGACTCCCCGCGTGTGGGACTCGTCGAATGCTTCATCCCTACCCACTAAAAACCCTCATGACCTACAACACACCAAAACATATCTCACAACATACATCAAATGGAGGGGGGGCTAAAATGAGGGAGGCACATAACATGAGGGGGGACAAAGAATAAGGGGGGACAAAAAATAAGGGGGGACAAAAAATAAGGGGTAGGACAAAAAATAAGGGGTAGGACAAAAAATGAGAGGAATGAGGAAAATGAAAGATACCCTAGCCTTAATAGCGTCGGGATCGAAAAGAACAAGAGGTGACCGAGGGAGGTCAGGAAAGAGAAAGGAAGAATCCTAGCACAAGTAAGTGGAAGTAATGCCAGACTCAGCTCGGGGTCCCGTGTTCGCCAAACACGTACTTACTAGATGTAAGTCCCCTGGGGGGCATAGAAATGTAACTGAATGTAACTGAATGCCACTTCTGCCCATAAATAATACCGTTTGGAATACGAGAAATACATATAATTTAGTCACACGGAGAACAATAAATTTGTTTTTTCTCCGAGAGGTAGGAACCAAAGCATCAATTCCGATAAAATTCCCCAAAGGAAAACAGTTGAAAAACTCGTCCGGGATGGATCTGCAGAAATAATGTACACAACCGTGCAGAGATCGTGAACAGATAAAAAATTAATAAGCATACATGACTTCAATAGGAATAAATTAAAATGTTTGCATTTTCATTAATTATTGTTAGAAGTACTTTGACAATGACAAGGTAGAATATAAAAATTTAAAGTTCTTGGGTATAAATTATCAAACTTAAAATTAACCTAAACCCATAAATATTTCAAGAGTTATTTAAAATGAATTTTAATTTCTCTTAATAAAATCAATCAATTCCGTGACACCACAGAAGCAACGAAGCAGAAAGAAACATTTCACCGTGAATTTAAAGAGAATCATTTAAATGTGTCTTACATTTTTTCAAAGAGATATACAGGAGGATTCCGGAAAGACTAGGATTTCTGGACGAAAGTGTCGGTGTTTGTACATGGAATCAGTAAAGAAGGTACACTGATTAACAATAGTTTTTTTTATAAAATAAGACACTTACTGAATACAATATTAGTAGAACTCATATTTTAATTTCATTTCTTCACGGCCTTAAATTTTATTTCTTTCATTATATAACTGACTCTTACAAAGTTTTACACAAAATTATATAATTAATTAACATAACTATATAATAAAAAACATACAAACTTATTGTGGATGAATACAATATATTTTGTGATACGACCTATGATGGACGTTTATTATAGTAGAATCATTAACGTTTGCGAGATCACAATTGAGTACCTGTAAAATGGGATATTTTTCTCTCATAAACCCATACATCCAATAACGTGAATAACGCTTAGCTCAAAATCAACAATTTGTTTCATTCAAAAGAAAGACCCACAACCATTAAGTTTTCTTGGACGTCACACAGTACAAGACAGAATACCAGTCCTCAAACTCGATAATTTTAATCCTCGGTTCTTATTTTAATAAATAGAAGACAAAGTATATATTTATGAAGAAGAAGACTATGAAGTTTGTTAATACTCATGTTTCTGGCAGGCACCGTTCAATCGTAGCCTTAGCGTAATCGTGTTACCGCAAGCGCAGCCCGCATCCGGACTTGAAGGGCGTCCTTGGGGAACCCTTCCAATTCGCAGCATTTGTGAGGAGTAACTAAGCTACAATAGGTACACACGAGCATAGGATAAGTTGCAACAGGGGAAGTTTTACAACAGTTTATTTACCCTACGGTGATTTTGGAACATAACAAAGCGTCTAGCAGAATATGACGGTAAAAAGACCCTTTACACTGATTTTTACGAGGCAAGGTTCATTCGATTTGTCATCAAAAATTAAAATTTTCGCTTCGAAAAACATCCCCAATAACCGACGAATAAACATATCCACATAAAATGTGGATAAACATATCCGGATTTTTTGTTAAATATTCGCTCAATAGTACGAATTAAAATAACAAAAATGTTTGCTTCTAAACGTGTTAATTTTTGTCTACACTAAATTACAAAGAGAGGTTAACAGTATCGCAACAACAAAATCCCCCTCACCCCAGACAATACACAGGAATAGTGCTAGTGTAGGGTATATAATTGTACATTCCCGAAGTGCACGAAAATCATTTTGGTTATCTGCTATTAATTATGTTATTCTGGATGAGTACTGACTGGACTCGATCGTCGACAAGCTTTGGGGAGTGGACTAGTGGCCGTGTTGGCACAGCCACTGGAGACTCCACTAATTTCGGACTTCAGTCTCATCTGGAAGTCCTACAGCTAGACATACGGCGACAACACACGAGACGATTTTGGCCTCGACACAAGGTTGAAAAAATTACATTCTCCTTCTTTTCATAACCTTTCTTTGTTGTTTCTCTTTTCCACGAGACGCGATACACATTTATAGTTTCCCTTTGTAGAAGCTAGTGAATGTACGAGAATTGAAACTTCTAGTATCGCATACTCGTATAATGCAAAAAGTATTTGACCATTGTTTTTTACTCATTTTCAAGTGATGACAATTCATTGACAAAATAAAAACCTAGTAATAAAACACAGTTATGTCCCCAAACATATTTGATACAAACGATTAAACACTTGCAACTATTCTTTGATTAACATAAATAAGATAATGTTTACGTAATCGAAATGACAAAATTCTTACATTACAGAACTTGTTTTCTCAGTTAAGAGAATCCAATAATAACCCACACCACTAAAAATACAAACAATACATCGCCGTCCATCAAACTCGAACCACAAAAAAAACGATGTAATCATTTTTCTTCCAAAAAGTTCCTACTCTACAAAGCAAGCGATAACTGCAAAACTATTTATCTAGTGAAATTTTACTTTCACATAATGAAGGCTTGTCAGGATGAAAAAGCAATCTAACATGTACTTTCGAAAATGAGGCTAACGCAAATGCCACGTTAATTCTAAACCATTTTGTGATTTCAACTCATAAGTATCGTAAAACAACTTCATATTTTATATCAGTTTTCAATTCCCCTTCCTATTTTATGGTTGTCAAAACTTCGTTTTCAGTTATCCCAAATTTTATACTCCTTCAGCTCATTTACAGTGTTAAATGTCTTTCAAGACTTTTGAAACAATATCGTGATTTGATAGTGTAACAGAGTTATATTTTACAGTCCCTCACCCAATCTTCAAGGAAAATGCCATTGTCGCAGATTTAATACATATAAAATACAAGTTCTGGACACTACATTTAAATAAAACAAACGGGGTCGTTTTTGAGAAATTTTCCAAAATGCATTATGGAGTGGGGGGGGGGAGTGAGAAAACGAAACAGCTCAGAGAAAATGGAATAAGAGTACAATTAACTAATACCCATAGAGAAAACTTGGAAAATACGAAACGAGTTTTTTAAATCAAAACCAAGTATTGAAGAAATTTGCAAGTAATTTAGGGTGAAATTTATGTACCCCAAAACCAGAAAAAGAATAAAATCGAAGTTTTAAACAATCACTTCTGCATCTTATATGCGATAAATTACACGGAAATGAATCACTCGCAGAAGACATCGTAGTTCGTATCTCCCCAAGAGCAACGGCCGGGTAAGAACAGAAACCGAATCGCGCCTCGACGACCGGAATGGTGGTCTACAGGACGCGTATCACGACAGCCGCTTTTAGACTCCTTCCAGGAGACCGCCTCTCCCTCACCTCCCATGCCACGCAACACAGTGGGTCTCGTGCAACGGAATGAACATGGCGGTTCCTCCGTAGCTAATGTGGTAGCGCTCTAGCTCATCAAGTCATTCCGGGTTCAATTCCCGGTGGGGGTCCGAAGAAGAAAATTGTAGTTTCCCATTAATGTCCCAGTTAGTATAACTGTGACTGCTGGAAAGCAAACTACTCGAAAAACAGTACACAGGCGTGTGGGTAGTGCGAGTAGTTCAGTTCTAGTCAACAGGGAACTATGAACACGTTACCTATAGAGATCATTTTCCAGGTATATTCTATAAAGATTATTGCCATTATTATTTAACACTTCTTGTTACCATATAACAAGAAAAATCTTAATACTCCAACTATACACCGGTCTGGTCCGCGCAGTAATGCGAAGATAAAGCCAGAGTATTTTCTTTACATACATATCTTTGACTTAAGCTAATTCATAAATACCTACGTTGAACACTGCTGATAGAAAGACTTCTGATGTTTAGTATTTCAACGTCCAGAACTAAAATATTATTCAGGAAAGTTGGTCAATTTTCCAATCCCAACACTGTCACACTTCGAAGAAGTCTGAAGAGTACTGTCATGTTTGAGATATGTTTTTGAGATGATCTAAAAATATTCCCCATGTAAATGAAAAAAAATATTGAATACATAAAATATTGAAGATTACGTACTGTTACCAACAGATCAGTTATTAGGTAAATTCAATAACACAGTACAACAGCTCTTACATTTAACTCGAATTTATGTTTTTAGTACCAGGGACGACTTCTTTTATTTCAACATTCATATACAACCATTCTATAAAGAAATTGTCGGCAACTAAGCTGGGTTTAGATACGAAATCAAAATGTTATTTCTCGAACACATACAAGAGTATATGAAGTATTTGTTAGTATCAGTGGCGGATATATGTGGCTAAGGGGGCAATAGCCACCCCCCCCCATTTAACCTGAACTCTCAACAGATAAAGGCATACTTTGCCACTTTAAACAATTAATAAATTATGTTTCTATTTAATGTTGTTAATTATTGATTTGATGAGTTGTTGTTTTTATATAAAAGATAATATTCATAAATTTTATGATGTAAAACAATGATTTTCAAACACAAATGCTACTCAGTTAGCCCCCTCCCGCCTTAACTGTGGTCCAGATCCGCCACTGGTTAGTATTAAGGGTCAATTTAAACCATTTACTACACTATTCGTCAGTAGATTTTAAGGTATTTTTAAGTTTTAATATTTCAAAGGGTCACCTTATATAATTCTAAACATACTCGTAAGCAGCAGTACAGATATTTGACTACCAATTGTTGAGATAAGTTATTTGTAAACGCTTTTGTCAAGTTTCGTGATTTCATTTCAATATATAACATTTTTGCTTTTAAATTTTGTGATACTTCGTTAACTTTATTTTGGACCTAAAAATTTATTTCAAAGCACTGTTCGCATCGTCAAACGAAAGTTCAAACATATCTACCTTGTATTAAAATTTGAAGTTAATGCAATGAGTAGTTTTTACAAAATAAAATATAGGGTAAAAATATATTCAACAAATATAGGGTTCCGTTAAGAATACGGACAAAGATAGGCATTCTTCGAGGATTTTCGCATAAACAAAATTTGCGTTGACATACACAAAATTAAAACAACGTAAAATTTGATAACATTTCCTTTAATTTGATGATTGTCTCATTACAATTGGCCTATAGATTGAGGAATTACGAGTATGTTTAGAATTATGTGACTATAAACTCGAGTCTACATAATTCCTGCGCTGAAAATTACGTCAGTCACATGCGAATCGTATATTAAAATGTCTCATCTTCACCAATACAACACAGTCTTGGGAGTGACATCACAGGCAATTGAGTATTCATGAGATATGTTCTGCCAAGGCCGGATTCTTCCTGCATCGGTTCACAATAGTAGAAACGTTTGTTCTGGTACAATCGCATAACATACACAGTGGGGTTGTAAGGAAACCGATGCCATAAAGACGATGTTCGTTGTAACGCAGCCAATGACCCTTCTCTCGAACCTTACACTATCTGCAAGGTCTTTGGTAATAAAACCACAAACGTAAGGAATTCTTCCGTGAGATCAAACACGAGACAACGCTTTTACCGTGTAGTAAATACTCCCTACTTTCCCAGTAAATAAAAATCAAATAAAACTGAGATTAGTGTGTGTCTCCAGAAAATCAAATATGAAATTTAAACATCCACTCGTAACGGAACAAAATTGTGGTTGTTTAAATAATGCACCCAACAAAATCACGTATACAATTTTCTACGGTTAGATTTGATTTTGTAGTGTGTAGGAAATCCACAATGCTCAAAACGAAACAAAAAGGTCTACCCGACACTAAAATTATCGTAAACGCTTTGGAGAGAAACTTTCGAACAGTGAGACATCTCCTTGTTTATTTCTGCACTACCCAAACAAAGGACCCGAGATTGTAAGCATAGCAATAATTTATATGCTCTATTAATCTCGAATTTTGAGTTGTCTTTGTTTTATTTAAAATTAATTGGCAATATATGAACCTTCACTCTTTTCCATTGTTCTTGAAGGGGTCGGGGATGGTCCGAGATGATGCCTTAGTGGATCAGACAAGGACATTCAATAGTGCCGGATACCCTTCCTGACACCCGAGGCGGGTGATACGTGAATGAAATCAGGGCGAATGATGATGATTTACTGTTGTGAGGGAATGAAATAGCAATACTTTCGGAATAATTT
>NNCF01126451.1:2282177-2347908 GCA_002313205.1 Laupala kohalensis
TTCCCAAAGCTACTACAATTAACTGTAAACTTCTAATGATGCACGAGAGAAGAAATAACCGAATATTGAATTCAATAATTCAATGTGTAAAACAGGAACTTGTAAACAATAGTCAACTTAATGTTTAAAGGTATAGCGACGGTGTGAATATCTATATTCAATGTAAGAAGAGACAAAAGTGTCCAAAATATTTCCTTCAAAGGGTGTCCGCCAATTCGTTCTCGACGAGTAGGCTGTCAGACGTGTCCCTTACTTAGTAAGTCAATCATTGTGAAAAGTATATAGACTAGAAAACTTCCACACCGTTTCTATGACTGGAAAAATAATACTAGTATTTAAAAATATTTGTAAGAAAGAACCTTTCTGATCTACTAGGCAATACTAGAAAAATACAATTTTTGTGGTCCGTTGTTTTTCTTTACGTCAGAGTGATCACTAAGAAAAAAACTAAATCCATTGAAAAATGCTACCATCTTCAACAGGTTGTTACGGAAGATATGTAATAGATATTATACATTTAATATCAACGATTAATAGAAATCCCACAATAAATTTAAAGGTGAAGACGTATGCAGTTGTTACGCACATGCTTAGCAGGCACCGCCCCAGGGTTCCATATTATTGAGTGTCCTAAAAGTTTCAAAAATGTAGATATTGTTACATATTTTTAAAGGATGAGACAAAACCAGCATTGAGACTGTTCCATTACACAATCCTTCATTGTGTACATCATCAAGCAGCAGCATTCAAAAATACGATTCTCATTAAGGTCGGAAATTCTTCGAGCACAAATCGAGGTAAGTGAAGACAAAAAATAAGAGCGATCCCGATACAATTGACAATAATGGCATTATTTGCAATTAAGAAGCAAACATACACTAAACAAACTCATAATGGTGAGAATTATCATCAGACCACATAATGGTGAGAGTGATCGGAAACAGATTTCGACGGAAATGGATCGCGTCAACTGACTGCCTACGGTCAAATAACGGACAGAGAGGGCGGGTATGCTCGACAGAACTTGGCTAGGTTTTTCCTTGACCTTCCCCTTTCAGTATATTACTTTTAATACATCATTCATTCCTCCCTCCAAAATGGTCTGAACTGTGCCTCATCAAATCCGGGGGGCGAAGGAGGCATCATGAAATAACACATTTTGAGATAGCTAAAAATGAAAATGTGATCTGCAAAACTGTTAGTCTCGAAGAGCAATTGAGGTGAATCAGATTGATCCAATTGATTTACATTTTCCCAATCTTTCCAAATCATTTTAGTTCCTGATTTCAACTGATTTTCCAGATCAATGGGAGTCTTTATACACAGGAATTCAAAACATTAGTGACAACAAATAATATGAAAAATATATTGTTACTCTAAGTTTTGTTACAGGGGAAAAGAGGAAAACGGAACACAAATATTGTATAAAAAAGATGTAGTCATACTATCCAATTGTTTGTTATTTATTATTATTTATTAACTCATAAGGTCATCATATTGGACAGTGAGCCTACATGATCTTTATACAATAATGTGTATACTACCAACACCAAACCTTGACATGTAATACAACGCAACATAAAATTCCAGCCTAATAATCTATATATTAAACAATTACAATAAGAAAAAAAATTGACAATTTCCGTACCCAAATGCAATATCACAGATGAAAGAAGACTACTCAGCAGCTCAGTAACTCTAACAATCTTGAATTGTGGTAAACATCAAAAAAGGTCTCCAATAAACAAATAATAGGTTTCTAATATTGAAACCTTCTTAGAAAATTCAGTAACACATTTGCCAAACTCCTCAAACATGCACTCTGGTATTCATCAGTTCAGGCTGAGTCCAGAGTGGCAAATGGGATGTCACACCCTCAAAGATTCTAGAACTTAGTATGAAACGTTTAAATAGAATTACACATAGTTTACTTATGCACATACATAGTATACAAACTATAAATTTTTCAATTATATTTTAAGCATATGTCATAATAATTAAACCTTAATACCTCATGACTCATATAGAGATGATTTCTTGGTGTGCTACTGAAGCTGCAAAGCTGTTTACACAGTAAAGGAAACTATGAAAGCAAGGTATCCTACCATTGTTTACTGCTTCCTTCTACCTTATCAATATTATTTTTTACACCACTTAATGTGTACATGTGAAATCAGGTTACTCCAATAAAATGGAACCTCAGTCCCATACCGACGAAAATTAAAACAAAAACAAAAATTCAAGGATTGTAATATCATTCATAAAATTAAATCGAAGATTTTAATGCAAATGAATGCCACAATAACTGAACACAATTAAAAGAAATTTCTTGCTCACTCATAAAAATATTTCAATTCATCAAAATCTCAGGCAATTTTATTAACATGAAATGATACTCAGTATCTAACATTTAAACATTGGATTTTTTTAGTACTACATACATTACCTCATTATGGAGGAATCTTCACAAACTCAGTTAAGATTTATCCTTACAAAGTGAGAAGAAAGAAAAAAAGGATTATTATGTTAATCAAAGAAATTTACTTCACCTAACAATTTTTTTAAAATAAATGAATAAATACTAAGAAGAGAAAATTTACAACTGCAATAAATTATGTAGTAAGTCAAAATACTATTTGAAAATACTTGGAGTGCTTTGGTACTGATACCTAGTGGTACAACTTCATTATCACATTCCCATTTGACTTCATGAACTCTCATTCCTATTTAAGGGATAAATGACACAACGAAAAGTATGGAGTTTAAAATAAAATCACTATTACTTCACAAAATGCCTTCAAGAAGTGTTCATTGGAGAAAGATTATATCAAAATACATAAACATAGTCTCTGTTTTCCAAACACACAGGGTAAGTATAATCAATTTAACTTCACTGATAAAAAAAAACATCAATTTTTGGTGTAGTACTATATAGATGTAGGTAAAAGGAACATCAATATCTATTCATTGCATACAAAAGTTACATTTTTTTAATAGTGATTGTAACAGTTTCATAAAAGTTTTTTCCAAAAGATTTCCATAAAAATTACATAAATCTAAGTAAAAACAAAGCCATTACAGAGAGTGAACTTGCATAAAAAGGAGTATTCTGAATAAAACTGGAGGTATATAATAAAACATTTGCTATAAGTAAGGATAAGTTATCCATAATAGTTACGCAAAATAACCACAATAAAAAGAGTCAAGAAATTTCATTTTCTGCTTTCAAAGAAACAAATATTTTCATAAGTGGATAGAAGTAAAGTAATTGAGGTTTGACAAGTATGCTTCAATATTTGAATCCAATGTAACAGAAGGAATTTTACAAATAGTAAAACTTAACAGTAAAAATGTTTTCATAATCTTTTAAGTCAGAAAACTTACCAAGTGCATGACAAAAGGGTTGGTGCTAAGACTCCACAGACAGCCAGCACTCTACAAATTATAAGGTAGGTCAAACATGTGACACTATCATTCATAATTAATAAAAGCATGCGGTTTTTATATTACCAGTACCACTCATTATGAAGAGTGTACAATAAGATAACTGAAAACTGATAATAGACTTACTCTGTGATTTTTCAGATTTCATCTATCTTCCACTATCCGCCCTTCAATTGCAAACAAAGTTATCAATGACAGATATCTGACCCACTAATAAACGAATTCGGCTAAAATGAATATTCCTACATGACATAAACCATATGAGAAATAAATAATCTACGGCATCGTAATTCACGTACACGACAGCGATTAACTTGATCAATTGGCAAATTAGAAGCAAAACATCAACCAAGCACCTCGTCTGGAATAAACATAACCAATCAGGAATCCAAATCGAAACGCACGACATCTTACGTCAGAATAGCGAGTTACTTCCTAATTGGTATCTGTCACCTGCTGCGCGGTCTAATAATAGTAGATTTTTGTCTTGAGGCTTTAGGTCTCGCCAACGTCATTAGAACCCTCGTAGATTTATCACGTTCAAAATTTATTTGTCAAGTGTTTCTTTTAATGAGAAAAAAATAAAAAAAGAACTCAATTATAATTCCTATGTTGTTTTTGTATAAATTATTTTGCCATATATTCTCCCATTTCACAATTACAATATTATCATAAACTTGGAACAAATGCTGGGATGATCCCTGACTACAGCTTGTCAAATTAGTTGAGCAACAGCCAACTTACATTTCTTAACATATTTTCTCTTAATAACATTCATGGTTATATAAAAGGTACTCATAGGATTATTTATTTTTAGAAAATTATAATTTTAAATTCATAGTATTTCTTCCACATAACTGACACAATAACAGAATGAACTGAATTACCCGTTTTACTTTTTATACTTACTCAAGTACACAGAAGCCAGCAACAACAAAATTGAAGTACTAGTGAATTTGACTATTATATCCATATTAAAGATATTAAAGACAATTAAATTAATACTCATGCAAAAGTATATTCTGCAAGATGATGCTATATAAATAATAGAACTTCTTATTTGTACAATATAATTACTTTTATTCAGTCTTTAAATTGTCAGGTAATATATAAAGGTGGAACAAAGTAAATGTAATATTTTCAATACTTCCTCTATGGCACTTAGATATTAATAAAATAGTATTTCTACATTAGAATAAGAAAGTTTTCTAACATCTCGAAACTTCTAATACAATTTCAATAAAGAAACATTTAATGAACAATTTAATGACCTTTTATAATAGGTCTCAACAAAAATATACTTCAATAATAACTGATACATATATATTTAAATCAGCTAACGTTTTTGAACATATATGAACTGTCTATTTACAATGATTGAAACACAGTAAAAGCCATTAACTTTAAGTAAAGGCAATTAGCCTAGATAAACTATTGTGATGATAAAATGCAGGAATAGGAATGAAATTTTTTTTAAACTTATTACGTGGTCAACATGTGCTTCTGACAGAATTTAGGATAGGCCCACAAAAAGGGATATAGTAAATTTATCTCTGCACTAATGGCAGTAGCAGTCTTCTCCTACTGGTGATTTAGTTTTCCAAAATGAGATAAAGTCTTGAATTTTACCACACTTCTTGTGGCTTAGTCAAGCTTCATCTCCAAGATCACAGTATCTCAGACTCACAAATACAGTAACTACATCTCACATCACTCACAACAACAAGTCAGATCATAAAAAATCATTCACAATACCTGATGGCTAGAATTGATTTTTGAGTAAATGAGTCAATGACAATTTATGAAATATTCATGGATCAATAAAATAGGACAGAAGACAAACAAAGAAGAGAGAATTAATGATTTCTCATTTAAACCACAAACAGTAAAGCAAAGCAAAAAAACTCCAGCATTATGACTTTGTCTCACAAACGTGTTCTTTAATACAATTCTTATTGAATATAATTGATGTAATAAAAAGTTTAAATGAAAGGATATTAACACTCCTAAATAAGAAAATGGCACAGAGTAAGCAAATTTTATGTGATGCACATTATATGTACAAATAATTATGGCTGTACAAATAATACAAAATTATTTAATATATTTCTCCTGAGATGTTCATGACATCATACTTCTCCTACCCTGATAGCAACAATTAGCAGGTACATATATCTGCAAGTCTGATTTAAAACATATATACACAAATGTTAAGTGGTTTATTCGTTGTTATGAAGAGCACTTAATTACTCCTGATCTACACAAAATATTTATTGCCCACAATCTATATTCTCAAACATAACAAGTTCATAGAAATATGTAATCTGATAGTAAATAGTAAATGGAAGGAAATTATAACATTGCAATAGGGATATAAACAAATCATAAATTTCTAACAATTAAAAATATTTTGTACATGGCTCATAATAACATTTTTTTAAAGTAAATCATCAACATCCCTTTGATGGCCAACACTCATGACAGGTATTCATGAATAAAAGACTATGTGATAAATTTCTTTAACAAATAACATTTAAGGAATAAAATCTTGTTTCCAAACAAAGTTTAATATAACTGAATAAGTTCTTAAAGAATCAACAGTATATTAAAAAAATAACATATCATACTGTGTGTTGCCATCAATCAATTCAAGAAATCTGATATCAAAAGCATCAGTTTCTAGAATAAAAAGATAAAAAGTTTATCATGTAAGTTAACTCATGTTTCAATCACATGCATTACATGCATGCAAAAGATGAATTTGACTATACAACTGTACTGGCACCAGTAGTGATTGTCTGTGGATTTGCAATTTGTAAGATAGAGAAAAATATTTTGCAAAATGTCAATGAGGTTTAAGGTCAAAAATCTCTATAAGTAGTGGTTCAACATCACGAGGATTAGCATCCAAGTACACTCGTACATGCTCATCATTCAGTCGATGTAATTCTGCAATCTTCTGTATTAACTTCAGAAACGTAGAACGAGCTTCACACCCAGGATACACAGATTCCAAATAGCGGCGGAGAAGATAGTAGTACGTATTCTGTGGAAATAATGACACACATAAGAGTTAAGAAATATCATTCATATATTCTTCTCATAATCACTGAAAAATATACATCATAGTTCCCAAAAATATCTTAACTCTATTAAAACTACAAGATCCTTGTGTTCACAACATACTCGGAAGTCAATATCGAACACTATACGCAGTTTGTAACTTCTTCTTTAACAATAAATTTATTTATTTATAATCTACTACAAAATAAAGTTAACTACAAAGAAATTAATTATTTAAATACTTTGATATTTGTCCTAAATTCAAAACGGTGCACTCACTTTTCCAAAGAATAGATAAAACTTTTGTCTTTACATCAAAACAAACTATAATTGAACACACAAAATATATTCCACACTTTTATCTTTTTCTAAGGACATGTTATAAGAATGTCAACAGAACAAACAGTTCTTTTTTTTTATTCTAAATATTTAAATCCTTCATTTTTACAATTTCACCTCTTTAAGAATTGATTGTTGAACAGAAAAAACATTAATTTCAAATTTGTACATCCACTCACCACTAATGGAGTGCGGGAGTTGATGATGGGAGCAACCATTTCCTAAACTAGTCCTGGGGAATAATGTTAAGTGTATTGTGTGGCTGTCATCACTTTTTTTTGCTCTTTTTTGTATGATTCACATAGTCTAAGAATAATGTAAAATTGTATGATAGATAAGAGGATACGTTACTTTTACAAAGTAATTTTCGTTACTTTTATGTAATTATAAGATATGATACAGGTTGAGTCATACAAGTTGTCACATCGTGTATCATGAAATAAGAACATAAGATAATACTTATTTCTATGCACCTTTGAATAGTATTTTTAACAAATGTCACAATACTGACGTAGTTCATTTCTAATAAAATACGATTACCTCCATAAATTATTATAAATTACAGAAACCAATATTTAAGAAATTGTCAAAAAATTTCTGAAAGACAGTATATACAAAAAATGTTACACAAAAAATAGTTTGATGAATTATACATTTCTCTAAGAAGTGTGTCCTAATTCATATTCTATTGCCATGTCACATGCTGAAAGCAACCACAAGATCCATTGTTTGGATGCTGCAGCAATAATATTATTTTAAGAATTCATTTCTGTCGTCATTATCATCATCCTTGTAATACACAGATACTGACTTTTTGTCACATATTTCTACAAAAAATGTATCTCATTTAAATTTTATTTACTAATGTTTTCTCGTTTTAAGTGACACGTACTTCAAGGTTTGCATAGATCATTTTTACACTGTACAGCAACTTCATTCTTTTGAATACTTTTCAAATTTTTCATTCTTTAACACTATTTGTATTGTACATACTGCTCCAACTCTTATTTCTTAAGGAATATCATTAAGAGAAGGTTATCATTAGAAGCTTGTGTTTGAGAGACCATACTCCATTCTTTAGCCGAATACCACTGGAGCTTTGCTATTCAAACAAACTGATGGTCACATTCTCCTCCAATTGAACATCAAAGTTTAATAATCAGATTTAAATTTTGTAAAGTATATCCCTTTCCAAACATTAAGATGAATTGTTTTACCTCATCTTCAAATTCATGATTTTCTTGATCAAAATGTGCAGGTACTGCTGACTTTTCTATTAGTTCAAATTTTATATTCTTAAAACATTATTTTTGTCTACTGCTTAAAAATCTTTTTGCTTTACCAATGTAATTTTTTTTACAATTACTACATTCAACTTTGTAAATCTGAGTTTTTTGGTGAAGACTCTCTTATCCTGATGAAAACTTTAACATTGAAATGATTTTGTGATACCAATTAAATTTTGTATCTCGGAAGATTTTTTTAAATTTCTTAGGAAAGACTCGATGATAAGAATTTCTTATTAATAGCAATTGTTATATCCCTGATAGATTTTTGTTTCCTAAACCTTCTCACCCGTACCATTCAATTTTCTATGCTGACTCCATGCTCAAATGCCAAGTTACATACCGAGATAAAATATATTCAACGACCCAAAAATTGATAAAAGTTACGTTTAAGGGTTACATGGTAAAATTTAGTCACAAAAACCTCTCATAATTCTGAGATTTTTCCCCACTCCTTATACTAACAAAAACCAAAATTGAAAACTTACCTGTTCCAATTTAATAACATCATGGTGTACTACGCGAGAGCGATCTGGGGTGAAAAGTGTTATAGCACTTAAAATAAGCATGATATTTTCATCAGTGCGCCAGCGAGGATCAAAAGTACGTAAGAAGCGTTGATGTTCTTCATATATATTTCCTCTTGCTTCTTTAAGTACATCTACTTTTAAGTTCAGATGATCTTGAGAATGGGGAATCTATTAAATAAAAAATTTATCAAGGAAGGCCTGTTATATTTTTTTAAGTACTTAGTTTGTTAAAATGCAATACCAAGTAAGAAACTCCTGAAATATTTCCTCTTAAATCCAGAAGTCAAACATCGATATATTGACACAAGAAAATTGAAAAACAAACTACAGAATAAACTAGGTTCCTAAATAAGTAAGCAAAGGAATAAATAATAGTTTTTACTAACTTTCCATGCTTGATTGTCTGGATCATAAGTCATAGCACTACGCAATATCAGCATTTCCGTGCATCCTCCCTTCAGAAGAGCAACCTGGTCTTCCTGACACATATTTTTAAATGCATTGATCTTCTTTGATGTCTTTATAAGACGTCGAATTGCAATTGCTGTCAGGTTGATAACATCCAGCAGCATTGGCGAATGGTCAGGATTACTCTATGAAGACAGCACACAAAACATTAATCACAAATTTAAAATTTACAAAATTAAATAAATTAATAAAAGAAGAATCTGATATTAACAGAAATCTACAAGTTTCAAAAAAAAAAAATTGTGAATCTCTTGGATTTGTACCAAAGGGTGAGGAGTGAAGAAAAGAGACATAACAATGATATGAATGGTCCTGTTACCTGACAAAGAACCTCAAAACTTTAATTTCATAAAACTTTATTTTTAATTATTGGCCAAGCTAATTGCTTGAATGGCAATGATGTATAATTAAGACCAAATCAAAAACGGCTTTAAAATAATTTAAAACTTATTTTAATTATTTGGGGACTGCATTGTCAATACAGTCCAAGAAGCCTTCACAAAATACTCGTATACTAATCCTCTTAATTAAATAAAAACCATTCTGTTACATACACCATATAATCTATTCAGAATATCCATTATAGTAAAATACAACTCAGATTGTAATAAAAATGTTTAAAAGTATTTGGTTAATACTTTTAGAATTTATTATTTTTTCCAATAAAGATCTTAAGTATTTTGTTAATATGACAACGGTTGTGCTTTTTCAAAAAAAACCTATTACTTCATTAGTAAGAAGAGGGATACTTTACTCAGAAGAAAATATTTCCTCATAATATGGGGTCCATTAATGACTGGTTCTACAATTACTTTTTATGAGGAAGCTGTGGCAAGATATATGAAAAACCTTAAAAACTAAAATTTTAGACAATTTTGGTGTTTACAATAACACCTAACCTTCCTTTTAAAATATCATGTTTGCAGTAATTTCAATATAATACAATTGCATGTCTAGACAATATATTTAGGGATATGAAGAAGTGAAATATCGTTTTATGAATTTTGTCAGTAGTTGCAAAACACCCAAAGACAGTTATTACAGAAAAGAACATGAAATAAAAAGAAATGTAACAAACAGGAAAGTTTCACAGACTCATTATGATGTTGACAGTTGCCAAAAATCTGCATATATAAATAAGGTCATTTTCTCTACTTCATAATTGAATTTTTAACTGCTTATTGAGCACCTATCCAATGAACCATGGTTCAAGGCATTTAACTTCCAATTCAATTTTCTTTTATATCTTAATTCTTTTGGTTTTACAAAATCATAAAAACGTATCTCCACAACAAAATAAGTCTCCTTTTCACTATGTTACAGAGCAGTCCTTTTCATCCTTGAAGCACGAACCAGAGGTGTTTGTCTACGCAAAAATCTATTTACTAAATGCAGACAAACTGAATGTCCAAGCAGACTATTGTTTGCATATGTATTAACTACTTCTATTTACATACTAACTTACAGAAAGTTTTGAGAGCTTATCATCTGAAAGGTTGTGCAAGGCAAAAGCTCTAAAATGAAGGTAGTGTTTAATTTTATTTTATACCTTTTGGTGAGGTTCAGGCCATGAGGTCTGCTCTTCCACTTAACTGTTGGACTTGGGTAAGAGAGTTAGGAAGGAGAAATGTTGGGTTGCCAGGGAACGTATGATACCAAACCGATAGTAGGTGGAGGAAACCCAAGCAGAAAACCTCACCTAGTTCAGCCGAGCAGGGTTTACACGCAAGCTCTACCGCTCAGTTGGTTCAAGGCAGAAATAACTCTACCACTAGACCACCGCTGTCGGTAATTCCATAGAATAAAATAATATTAAACACAAAAAATGTTCATTGAAGTAGCACGAGACAAAAACTACTTATTTCTGCAGATAAAGATATTGTCAGAAAATACAGTAAATTTTCTTATGCTTCAGAAAAGACTATCTTTGCAAGGTTTAATACAAAGCTGCTAAGACACTTCAGACTAAAAGTTTAGTGTCAGACACAATCATGTATTAAAGATTAATTTAAAAAGAAAATGTTACTAGGTCATGGGAAAGATAATCAGAATTGAAACCAACTCCAGCAATGTCTACAGGGGTCTAAACGCTGCATCCCATTTGCCTTGGACAACCATTACATCATTCTCATCTGAAGTTTATGAAACTTGGAACACATACCCTGAGATAGTAAAAATGTTTATAATCTAAATGCCTACACATGGTGAGGAGGGAAAAAAACTTTAAAAAGTCACTAATAGAAAATATTCAGCTTACCTTAAACCGAAAATCTTCTCCAACAAGAGCCGATAAATCATCATCAAGAGGCTCATGAAGAGCTTTATTTGCAACAATGAGTTCATTTAACTTTGCACGTTCTGCATCATTTAGCTCCCGAGAATTCTGGTGGGTTTTTGCTAAGGAGCTATATGCTTCAAATTCAAGTTTTATTGCTTCACTCAGTATAGATTCAATTGAATTGGGAGCAATTGGAATTCTAGAAAATAAATACAAAAGATTATAAATATCAAATCAAGAGAAACCAAACCTACTTCTTAACAATTTACCTCACTTTTCAATCAACAGTAAAATCTTACTTTCTAACAACTGACAATGAATATACCATTGAACATTATTTGACCAATTACATGCCAAAGACATTTCAAAAAGACCTGCACACTCTGAAGGTTAAGTACAAAGTAACTACAATAGCAAATAAATTTGATTTCAATGAAATTGAATAATTAAAGAAGCATATATATCTTGAAGTAGATTATGATCACTTACAAATAAATGTCAATCAATGAGCATGATTAAAAATGTTTTTAAGCATTTTCATCTGTCATTTACTAATGCACTGTTTCAAGAAAAAAATAATATGACAACTTCGGTCAGGTGAAAATGGCAATGAGCCGGGAATCAAACCCGGGAAAAATAATATATGAAAATTTTTTGACAGTTTTCTGTATGCCATTAATATATCACCCCCAATAGGTAGCCAAAAATATTTCATGATAGTTACACTATAATGTCAAAACATAATACTTAGGTTGTTTCTCAATTTTCAGCAAATATAGATAGAATTCATAATTAGAGATGATATCACAAAGAATGAAAAAAAGACTCCATTGACAAATTTGGTTGGGAACTTTTATCATCCACAACTAGATCAACTCCAGGACATGAATCATGAGTCAGAATTAAAGAAACATGAAGACACAACATCTTGTAAAAAAACATAATTTTTTAAACCTCAACATATTTTGTAATAATGAAGAAAATTTAAATAAAATACTTCACACAATGCTCACAAAACAATTCACACCTCTGCACATCCTGCAGTATTTCCAGAGCTGCTGTATTTCTAGCTTGAGGTTCATGAGGCACTCCGTTACTTGTCCAACATTGTTGAGCTTCAGCATGCTGAACAGCATTGCTCCAGCCAACACTGGCCTCTGGAAGATGATGATGTGACACAGCCTGAGACGCAGCTTGCTGCAATGATCCATGATTTTCTTCCATTTTGTGGTTCAGCACAAGCGATGACAACAAGGGTAGATCTCGATTGACACCAACTTAAAACATAAAATTCAATTACAATAGAATTACTCTGCTGAAAAAATTAATCAAAATTTGTAATATCTAGTAATAAGGTTTGACAACTCAGAATGCAAGACAACACAGATATTCATAATAAAGTAAATCATTTTCACATACAGTATGATGTTGAGCAGAAAACCATTCACATGAAGAGCTTCAACAAAGTCGGTTAATTTCTTAGCTCATTCTTTAGATGCAATGTTATTGTAAAACTTATCACAAAGTACAAAGTTTGACAATCCAATGATGCATAAAGAAACCCAGCAACATACCTCCGTAATCTCTATCCCGTAAGTTGCTTGTGTATCCAGATGCTTCAATACCCATAGATGGTCCAGCTTCTGCCATTAAACTGGGAGTGTTTGTAATGACACTAACAGTCGACATACTAGCATTTTCACAAAACATTTCTAAGGTTTTAGATCCTACAACTGATGCACTGTCAGGAGATGAAGGACTTGGTAAACTACCTGCAGATGAGGGTGAGGGATACGCATCTGCTAACTGAGGGTGGGATCCAGCCTGTGGTAACACTGATGCACGAGGACTTACAGTATGAAAACGTTCTTTATCTTCACTTGCTTCCACACCTTCTCCATTAGTCCATGGTTTCACTTTTCTAGGGGGCATATCCTCTGAACATATTTGATCAAAAGGAATTAAAGATCTATCTTGGTCCAATGAGTCTCCTGTATCCTCACATTCATGTTTGGACTTCAATGAGCTGCTCTGCTGACTAGGTCTTTTCTTGGCGCGATTTTGTTCAATTTTCTGTCTTTTTATTACCTTGTCTTCTTCTGACATGATATAATCTTTCCTCATCCCTATAGCTAAACACTTTTCCAGACGACATCTTTGACAGAATCTGCGCGTTACAGCTGTTATTTTACAATTTTGACTGAAAGGACAGCGGAATTCCTGCAACAAGTACATAGATACAATCCATAATTAGCATACACAATGAATAGAAACAATTAAATCAACTAATAAACAACCCATACTTTATTCTTTAAGGCATTTCTCCGGAAGAATGCTTTACACGATTCACATGTTACTGCATTAAAATTATAACCTAGAGCCTTATCCCCACAAACACCACAAATCTTCATCTCAGTCTTGATGACATTATCCGAGGGCGGTGAATTAACATCGGAATCCATTGTGTATCAATGAGTCACTTCCCTGCCTGGTGATATGTAACGAAACTCACTGGACGCAAAAACGAATAAAATAAAACATAACTTCCAATGAGTACTAGTAATTCTCCACTTATCATGTTAACGTTTAGTGTCTGTTGTCAATATAGAATGATGACAAGGGCACAACAAGTGTTTTTAATTTAATTTCATTACACCACTCCCACAAGTGCCACTTCAAGCCCGCCATCTTACATAATTTACGTAAATTAAATTGTATCGGTACTACCAACTGCCCTTAGTAGTCACGGTGGTCACGGTACTGTAGTAAAACTCGCTAGCAGTTATGTTCACGTTCTGCAAAAATACTTCGTTGTGAATATTTTGGAAACTGCTCTCATTCGGCACGCTCTCCAGGCTGGCCTGCGAACTAGTGAGTTTAGATACAAATACGGAAAACAAAGGTCAAGTTATCTAGTATCTAATTAGATTTCCCATACAAACAGATTAATATATCATTTCTGGAGAAGGCACATCATAGAGTTAAATATAAATAGAGGTAACCATCTCTGCTGCAGATTGTCCTTGTTAACATGAGACAGAAGATGCTGAGAGACTTCGCCCTCTCGCTCGCACATCCGTTTGGAGGGGGTAAAGAGTTACTGTGCAACGACTTGAAAGCTGTAGTCAGCAGTCAGTGAGGGGAATCGAGTTCCCCTACCTAAGACGATGTGCGAGAGAGACAGAGACTTCTCTCATCGTTTTCTCCTCCGGACAACCGGCGCGTAAGGCTGATGGGTCTATGTGTATATACATATATACAAGTCTATGAGGCACCCTAATACGTTTCCTGCAATCATTCACAGGAAACACACAACGCTCCAGTTTATTTTACGTAAGACTGCTATATTTCATCTAGCAGTTACTCATGACGCGGCAGAATGTGCCCGCAATACTAATACTTACGGAGAATTGTAGCAACTGAAAAGTTGAAGTCCATCTGTACGACAACTTATGCGAATAATCTCCTAACAAGTTAGGAATAAGTGCAATACATTCTTAATAATTTTTTCCTTTTAATTCGATGTCGGAAAAGGTTTCGAATGTGCTGATGTGGGTGGCGCGGATGACGGGCTTGGCACGAGTGAGACGGCCAGTGCTGAGGGCCAACTATTACGACGGGCCAGATGTCTCGATTGATGAAATTGAGCCACATTTATTGCTTTTTACCGGAGGAAGCGTCGATTTGAAGAAGTTTGACGACGGAATCGCTACGCTGTGTCTTAATAACTACAAGAAAAGGAATGCCATGAGCGGTAAGCATTATAATTATAAGAATTCACCTGATTTTTAAAAAAAATATTAGATTTTTTTCAGTTTAAAAAATATTTTAGAACTGGCATGAAGTATTCCGTCAACTTTTCATTCCTAATATCCATCGTTAAATTGTATTTTCCCCTTTTTTATTATGCGTAATCTCATATGCAAGGCCGCATGAACAACTCAGATATCGCTTGCCGACATGTCTCAAGAGTTACTGACCCCACGTGAAACATATTATAGTAGAAATTACTCCTACAAAACACGTGTCATTTCATTTGATTATCAACTTAACCATTCAGTTATCACCTACTATTTTGAAAATACAATTTAGATAATTCTAATTAAGTATGTAATTTTTATCCATCCCTCACTTATTAAAGTACATTACCCCCTTGCCATAAAATCTCGTAAACTTTTTAAATCCCACTCCACTACATAATTTCTGTAATCCCTCCTACACGTGAAGCAAATTGATAGTCTGGGAAAATGACATACTACGTCTCCACAACCGACGCAAGAAACATCGCCTCAATCTATTAATCAAAATAATTCATTTTATAACACCACAATATTTGACGAATAAATTTAATTTTCTCTCAACATTCAGTCTGAAGGGGTTCATCTATTACAAATGCTACGACACAAAACCAACTATGCTCACAATTCATTTACACTGACTGTGATTAGGGAATGGAACGAACTTCCTATGATATTAGGGGCTGCCCTACTCTCAAACAGTTTAAAGCGAGAATACACTCATATCTCTTGAAATGCCAGTAAATTATTGTAAGTATTCAGAACAGATGCGCTGTTCTTGTTTAAATATGTAAAATCAGCAGTTTTGGTAAACAATTTGTATTAGCATTAGGGAAATACGTTTCTGCGTATTTGAGAATTATTGTAAATATCAAGACATTTGTAGGTTAAAATATATTTAGTAAGCTTACATAGTAAAATATGATGTTAATTTATCAATGAAATAGGTAAAAAAACATATTTTCCATTAGATTGTGACAACATATTTTAAATTATATTTAGAATGTGAGAGATAATATGTAAATTTTAAGTAAATTTTGTTTATCACATTCTTTAAATAACTTCGGTTCTCTAATTTCGATTGTTATTTCGACTTTCATGTATTTCTAATTATTTGTGATTTATTTATTATGTTCAATTTCAATTATTATGGAAGTTTTAATTAATTTTGTAGTTTATTAATTTTTATTTCAGTTATTTTTGTAAATTAAATTATTATTGTAGTTCTAATTAATTTTGTACTTTATTAATTATTTTAAATTTCAATTATTATTGTTATTTTTATTATTGTAATTTGTCTTTTCTTTTGTACGTACATTTTCTGTACATGGTTTGGCGGAAGAGCAGACCATTAGGTCTGAACCAAATCCAATAAATATTCTATTCTATGTCGGAGGTTCTATTGTATCATTGCCGACGATACAGCTTTACAATTGTACTATAATTGGGATCCTTTACATAATGTGCTGCTTCCATAAATAATTCTCCAGTCATTCAAATTCAGAAAAATTGTAAATACATATGCAAAACAATATACGATAATTATGAAATATTTACGAAAATGTTATCTATGACGTAAAGTGTTCTTAAACCCTTCGCGTAATAGGTATGTAGGCACCTCAGCTGAGGACGCCATTCAGTGTGGACTGTGTTCGCGCGTCAAGAGCACGACCAGACTGTACTTCGCCGCGGAGACACCGCTGGTTGTCAAATGAAAACATAATTCTGTTTATCACTGATTTGTGGTTACATACTAAGTTTTAAACGTTTAAATTCATTGATCATGTGATCACGGCATTTTCCTGAAGGCGACAGTATAAATTTTATTCCTTAAAAACGTGCCTGGTCGTTTTTAGCAATGTTTTTGAAAAATGTTTATAACTCTTTATATTTTACAAGTAGAAGCTTGAAATTTTTAAATGTTGTCACAAACATAATAATCACTCGCTGAATAAGAATTATTTTTGACACGTTTAGTTTATTGTATAAAAATTAGTAAATTCGACATATTGGGAAAAGCTGTGAAAATTTCACGTTTTTTGAAACATTTCTGCTATTTTAAAAGTATTATCCAGTCTTAGAACTATTTTGTTTATTTAAGTATGTACAAAAGAACATGAAAAGTTTTATGGTGTTAATTTTTTTTCTGTGATTTTTTGTGCCTTCTACAGTTCAAAGTGAGGGGTCTGTAAAAAAAAATTCGATAGTAGTCAGTGGAGTGATACGTCCGGCAACAACGCGCGTGACTGAAATCCGTCGCTGGTAACTACTTCAAAACATGGTTTTATTTATCACTTGCTGGAGGTTACACAAATAGTTTTGAACGTTTACATTTAATTGTAATGTGATCATGGCATTCTTCTGAGTGCGACAGTATAAATTTTATTCCTTAATAATGTGTCTGGTCGATTTAAGCAGTGTTTTCGAAAAATTAATAACTCATTACATTTTGCATGCAGAAGCTTGAAATTAATAAATAAAACAGTGATCATTTGCTGAATAAGAATTATTTTTGTCACTCTTCATTTAATTTATAAAAAATAGCAAAATCAACGTATAGGGAGAAACTGTAAAAATTTAGCGTTTTGGAACATTTCTGATTTTAAAACAGTATTATTCATTCTTAGAACCATTTTTTAACTTGAGTATTAGAAGAAGAACATGACAAATTTAGTGGTGGTAATTAGTTTTTTCTACAATTTTTTGTGGCATCTACAGCAGTTCAAAGTGAGGGGTCTATAATAAAAAATCCGATAATAGTTCGGCCCAGCGGGAGATCGCACCCACGGTCTTCCACCTAGTACTACGCACGGAGCAATGATATTACCGCCACACCACGACTATCGGTACTGTCAGTGTTCAATAATGTCTAATTCAGGGGCGGCCCAGGACATAGCCAACAGATGACTATTTTTTAGGGTAATACTATAATATAGGGACTACAATTTTAGGGTAATTATCCCCTACCATTTACTAATATATGCTCTTCTTAGGATGAAACAATATCGCACAGAATGAAAACATATCACTTTGCCACTCAAGTGCGTATTTTAACATTTAGAAAAAAGGACTCTCCACTCACGTAACCCGAAGAGATGCCACGACTGGAATTTTTTTCTTTCTTTTGTTTTTATTTGAGATGAGCGAATTGTCAGAGATTTTTGTGTCTTTCAAAGAACGCAATCAAATATTCATTCGAAACTTATCATTGCAGGTAAGATGATGGTGGACTTTCGTCGCGCCGTCTGTGACTTGGAGTCGTGGTCGAACGGTCGCGGAGTCTTGGTGTATGGAGCCGGAGGAACCTTCTGCTCCGGAGGAGATTTGCAAATGGCACGAGCGACTGCCAACGCCGAAGACGGATTCAAGATGGCCGCTTACATGCATGACACGCTGGACCGCTTTCAGCGATTGCCTCTACTCACAGTCGCGGTCATTGAAGGGACAGGTGAGATGTAACTTCATAAACAGGAGCACCAGCCTTCTCCACACAGTCTTAAGTGGAAGCCTGAAGTCTTTGTTCCAAGGAACATCCCTCATTTGCCTTCAAGTCAGCTCTCGACGATGTGTGCTGAAATTTATTAACTCTTACGTGCATCTTCAGTCTGTGGCCCGGGGCGGATTCAGGATTTGATTTTGTGAGGTACCCATAAAGAAAAATATCAAGATGTACGAATCTCTCCACTGGAATTGTTTTCAAGTTAATTCTTGAAACTGCAATTTAAGACATTCATATATAAAACTTAATTGTTTTGTATAAAACTTAATTGGAAGTTTTCATACAAAAACTTAAAAATTACGTTTCTGAAATAGTTTGTGCTTTTAGACAAATTTCTATTTTGGATGTTCCTGCTAACGAGTCTATTCTCAGCTCCAGATTTACTCAACATAATGTCAGCGGTAAAGCACTTGAAACCGAAAACGTTTCGGTATTCCATCTAAAACCATGACATATATGAAATTATAAAAAAAATCAATGGAGGATTAAATGCCAGGATGAAAGTGCAAATAATGAAATACAATGTTGAAGATCGAAAATAAAGTACATAATTGTTTACCTAATGTAATGGTTTACGTAATGTTTTTTTCTTTTCTTTTTTTTTTTTTTGAAATAACAAATCTTTGTTAAAACAAAGATTGCTATCTCTTTGGGGGACACGTGGCGGATCCGACACTGTCTGTGGCATGTTGTCAAGTATCACCCACACTCGTGCGATGTGGTTTTCTGGGTTTTAATACCAGAAGGGACAACGAACCTACCGAGCTCGTGTCGTTCCGTGTCGTCCCGAGTACCCGCGAAACAAATGAGTATTGTGAGTTGCATAAACTTCGTACCGCATTGCACTTCTAGCTATGCCATGTGCTTATGCCTATCCCTACCCACTCAACTCCCTACGGGTTCTAAAGGATATATATATAATTTTAACTGCCCTATGAGTGAAAAAGAGCGGAGAGGGCAGGTCTGGGGTATGAGTAGTTGGGGGTCTCCACGATGGGTAGTAGGTCCACCTCAAGCGCAAATAGTATAGATCCCTGCGATAACTTTCGGTCAGGTGAAAATAGCGTCGAACCTGGAACCGAACATTGGACTTCTGCTTTGATGGCAGGGGTGTTAATCACTACACCACCCACTCGCCTTCCACAACTGTACATCATATCCACTCAGATTTAACCCTGGAAGACACATCCCCATACAAGGGATAAGCGAACCTACCTAATAACAGATTGGTCATTCATATATTTCTTCCGAGTACCTACACGTCAAGAAGATATGTGATAACTTTCGGTCAATGCAGGAGTTCCGGGTTCGATTCCCGGCTCGTCGCCATTTTCACCTGACCGAAAGTTATCGCATATCTTCTCCACGAGTAGGTACTCGGAAGAAATATATGCGGACGCAAATATCCTTTCTTGGGGGAATATGTTCTCTCTCAATATCCTTTAACCGCCGAGCGCAAGTTGTTTACCAGCGTCCATACATGTTCAACCACACTTGTAAGGAAATTGCAGTGAACTACAAAACCTGTGATAAAAGGAAATCGAAAGCCCGTAAAAAAGTCTAATCCATTCGTGACCAGAAATGAGGTATTCACAGTCCTACATCTCCATTCCTGTGACCCTTCGTCCATTCGGTGGAGAAGACCTACGGTAATTCATTTTCTGACTGCCAAAGCTCTTCTAAATAAAGTCTAATTTTTGTGATGCTAGCTGAAATGATCATTTAATATTTTAATCAAGAATAATCAAGAAAATCAATTTTTATACTCAATTACAAATAATAAGGCTTTATATGATTTTTGACTTTAAGATAGAGGCACATAAAACAGTGAATTGTCTTTCAACTTCAGTGAAGACTTTCAGCTTGCGTCTCAGGAACTCAATGAACGACAATTGCCTTCACTTTGATGTTTCCTCTACCGCAAGTGGGACTCCTAAACAGGAATTTCTTGACCTCTGGACGCATATGGAAGTCCTCGACGTTTACTGTGTCAAGCACCCGTAATACTTTTCCAGTATCTGTATCTTCAATGATAAGTTATTATTGAAATATGAATGAGTGTATGCAAGGGAATGGTCATAGGCGACATGTCGAAACCTCTCCGATTTTTGAGAGGTGTTTACAATGATATTAGCTGCTGAGACGTACCGCAAGTATTTTTTTTTTCAAAATTGTTGAAAATACCTAGTAAAACTGGTAATATTGAACAGGTCTCACAGACAGGTGATGGAAAACGAAAACGGCGTTCGACCGTTGCGAGTTTGGTTTACTGTGGTGTGTCTATGAGTCGTCAACGTCTCTAATACATCATTTCAAAACCGCATACTGCCAATATTCGGGTTCTCACCTTAAATCTTGACACATGTCTCATTAAAATTTAAACTGCCATTACTCGATTTGTCCCGAAGCATCAGCCGTTTGAAAACATATATCGCGAAAATATGAAAAGCAAATTCGTGGTGGTAACGATTTATTTAGAACTCTTCAGTTTTATAAATTCATTTAGATCGAAAAAAATATAACTTTTGACGAATTGACTTAAATGAAACGCGTTGAATCAAAAATCCATACATTCTACAACGGCAAACGACGATCGTGAAGTATTAAAAAAAAACTTTTATACTGCGGTAGGTAAATCCAAATTAGGAATTAACATACATCCCAAATTAAATACAATATCTGTTCTGTTCCCTTAAAACACCTCTCCTAAGTTAAAACTACTTTATTTGACACTTCCGTCCAAAAAATGCACCCCTTATTTAATTAACAATGAGAGAAAAATCTTCATAATTCACTATATATGTTTCTTATCGTAAAGTGCTCGGATCAAAACATTTAGCTTGGAATAAAATGACCTTAACTTATAAGTGGGTCTGTCTCGACATTCATCAACGCAGAGAGAAAAACTATTTATGGCGTAAACTAATTTTTTTAGTGTTGATGTCGAATTGTAGAGGTTCACTACGAAAGGATTTTACCAGAATTCCGATTTTAAAGAAGTGAATTGCAATAAAATGTGATTTTATTAGTTTTATTTGATAAGAGAATGCAAGGTAAATTCCTGTTTGTATCGGTTGATACGGCAAATTTTTGTTCAAAACCGTTTAATGTTGTGGCGTCAAGAAAAGCTAGATCGTAGAATAAGTTTCTCAGTAGGGGAGTATCCATTGCCTATTATAGTTATCATGACTTTTATTCGCGAATTTAAATTTTGAGAGATTTTGAAAAAATAATATTAATTTAAGTATAACAAGCTAGATAATAAAATAGATGCGCAAGAGAAATAGAAGCAATTATGTTTCAAATTACGTCATCCATGTGCTATAGTAATACTAAAGAAAAAAGAAGTATGCCGATGTTTCTCTTGGAAAGTCTTTTCATATCTGGCAATGAAATACATCTTCGAAGAAGAACTCCCACGGATTCGCACCCGTTCGCCCCGTAACTCCTGAAAAAAAATCCGAAACATTCATCATTCCAACGTAACTGCAACCTCGCACGATAAGGTCGCTCTTCATCCTAGGCAAACACCCAGCTGCACAGAAGCCCAGGTGTTCAAACGCAGAGCTCCTGTTGACGCAACGGTCCGATCCTCGTTCGATAAGCCATGTTAATCGTAACCTTCAACTGCAAGTCACTTGGGTGGTTGGCTCTTGTCCCCTTCAAACCGCAGTGAGAGAATCGAGATTTGAGGCGTCCCTTCCGCCAGTGGCGGATCTTAGGGAAGGGGGGTACAGGGGGCATGTGTCCCTCCCAAAAAGCGAAATAGAAAAGTGAGTTTTATTAATTTAAAAAAAATCAGTACCCATTGAAAACAAAACGAAGTAATAAAATCAATGTAAAAAGACGATTTCGGACAAACGTATGACTTACTTTGCTTTTATAGATTTCCACTCCAACATGGGAACATGAGCATAGGGCTACGATATTTCAGTTTCTAGTATTCTTGCTCTCCAGAGAGACTCCGAACCACTTATCTGATAGAAAATTTCCTCGATAAAATTTACAATAGAAAGATAATCGAAAAGCGCTAATTATAAATTTAAAAAATGAATAATTTGTTAATGGAATAATGGTTCTTTATTAGTACAATAAGTTAATGGAAACGTTTTATTGGTGTTCTTATAAAATGTGTAATACGATTTTTACGATTCATAAATGATAGGAAAAAATGTCTTTATGGGTCCCTCCCAAGATCAAATTCTGTTCCCACAGCCCAATGATATGAATATACTGCTGACTAAACATTTCACATATTTTACGAAAGTTATACATTGTTCAGGAAAATTTTAAAATCAATATCCTCCATTCATGTTTATCGTCTCAAATTTATTTGGGAAAACAATTTCTAGACAAGACCGGAAATCAGTCCAGGAATACCAATATAATCTACGTGATTTCTCATTTCTGAGGTGAAGGATCTAATTAGAAACATGAAATTGAAATTCCAATTCAGTCTAGTTAAATATCATCAGGATCGTTCATATGTGACGATTGCGCCCAACAACAATAATATAATATAAATTTATTGTCAAAAAACAGTACAAACTGCGTATGACCACGTGGAGGACAATAAACTAATTTACTCTCCGGAAGCAAGCAAGGGACCATCCCATCAATTCCGATCAAGGGCCCTAAGGCAGAGGCGGATTCAAAAATTTCAGCAAAAGTTCCTAGATAAGATAAAAAGTTAGCTGCGAGTTATAATACATATATAATGTCAATGTTTGTAATTTAATGCAAATATGTTTGTATATTTACATGTACAAGTTATTATCGAACTAGAGAACAAGAGAACTCACGTTTCATAACTTTGTCTACAATTATTTTTTTTTAAAGCAATTTTTGCAAGTACGTTTCTTACTAAATCTCTAAGGTTATATCAAAATATCTGATGGTATATGAAACTTGTTATTAATTCTAAAGGATACTATCATGAGTTTCGTTTCAGTTTGTTCCTGACTTTTTGTGAGATGCGAGTTAAAACCAAGTTTTTGTTGAAGTCTCGAGTGAAGTTATCTTTTTTAACATAACAGTGGAAAGAAGGAATTAAAAGTACTAAATCACGTCCATCACCACCAAACCACTAAAATGAATGAATAATATTTGTACTAGATATCAGTGGATATTTTGAGAAAGAATATTTGCACACAACCAGAAAATTTACTTATGCTCATAGTCAATAGAAAAGTGCATCTACTTTACCCTTTTTTGAAGGGTCACTTCTGATCTTTACAAAATGTGTGATGAAACGTGATTTAGTCACCTAACAACGAGCTCGCGGATTACAATAGTGGACTACATACGAAAATTTGACGAAAGCTGTGATAGCAACGGAATTTAGCTGAACTGCCTACACTTTTTATTTGTTATTCGATAATACAAGTTAATGAAATATATTTAGAATTTGTTGAAAAGATTTGTGATTAAAGATCGGGAAATTTCAATGTCATCACTATCTGTTCTTGTTTATTTCTTTTTCTTAATATTTCGTTGTTTTTAGTATACAAGGAGAGCAGACGCCCCTCCCTAGCCCACTTCATGGCTAAGCCATGATTACTCGTTAATTCATACTATTATTATAATTCATGTGAATTGTGTTGATTAGTTTGTTCCCATCCCCCAAATTATTGGAATATGATTATTCTAGATGAAATTTCGTTTACATATTATATGTGTGGCGTGATCATACATTCTATATAGTGGATGTTCAAAGCTTATTTCTGTTGTTATATAGGATAATTGTAAACTAGATTTGAATATTTCTTTTCACGCCCCAATTTCAATGTCTTAATTCGAAAAAACGTATACTTTTAAGCACACTAATACAATATATAAAACGGGTAACTATTTTACTTCATAAACATCTTGCAACAAACATTCCAAGTACGAAATTTACTACATTATTCGTCTGTTTACAATTACCCCGCGTTTTTACAATTACCCCTGAGACAAAAGAGTAATTGTAAACGACGGACTCACATAACGTTAAGTATGGGATGAATGTATGTCTGAGGATATGACATTGTGGTTGTAGGAACATTAAATTTTATTTTGTGTTTCTAATACCGTTTTTATATATATTACGATTCGATGTTTACACTATAAACTAATTTACTCTCTGAAAGCAAACAAGGAGTAATCCTATCAATGTCGATCGAGAACCCTAAGGCAGGGGCGGATTTATCATCTGTGCGCGCCAAGGCAAAACCATGCCATGCGCCCCACCCCCACCAAAAAAAAAAGAAAGAAAGAAAGAATGTAGCTAAAGGCTTGTTATATCTATATAAGATAAAGTACGAAATCTTCACAACATTGACAATTATGTTTAATATAACACAAAGAAAGTTTTTCAACACATACGTACTATTATCAATTCTTTAAATTATTGTGGAATATTGCCAATATTAAAAAAAAACTCAAAATTCCAGATAAGTACGTAATTCCAGATAAAATAATTGTTACTTATTACTGAGACTACTGTCCCTAGATTAAAGTCTAGAAAAACCTATGCATAAAATCGCCTCTATCCGAAGGAAAACCCAGGCCAGAATGGGGCAACAGAGTTAATGAACACAACCGTTCCAAGAATGAGTATAGGTAAAAATTAACTTTTAAGAATAATAAGAAACACTAACAACATGCAGGTACATAATTTTGTATATAATTAGTTAGTTTTTAAAGAACTAAAGCAATGGCGTGATAAAGTGTAAAAGAAAAATGACATCCTTAATATTAAATCGATGTATGTACAAAATATTTGATGGGAAATTCAAACTCATTGAAATCAATTAATGCGTTTACACTGTAGAAACAATGGTGCTTTGTTAATATTAAGTGTTATATGCATGCATATGTTCATGCAAATGTTAATATGTATGTAAATGTTAATATATCATTATTCTCTTCTGATTTATAATACTGAATGTTCGTGCAATTCTCAGGAGAATATATGTTGATCCTTGGAACAAATGAAGCAAGATTTTTCAGTGGTTTTCTCATTGTCATTCACATTAAATGAAGTTAGTTTTCACGTAACCTTGTATTCATATGTTCATCATTGGAAAGGATTAACATGAATGCAAATTAATAATTTATACTATTTACGAACAATTCTATAACATATTTTTAATAGCTACGATGAGTAAAAGTAATCAAATAGAAACGATTTGATAAATTTAAATTGGTTCATATTCTAAATTTTGAATCAAAGTATCAGCCCCTTTTGTCCTTGAAGTCCACCTGCATAATAGAATTTGAGTATTTAACAAATCTCATGTCCTCAATCGCGGCTAGGGAGATTAAATAATCTCGTTCCTTCTCTCGGTCTGATTGGATAACACGGATTAAAGTATCACTGGAAACAAGAAACGATCGTTTGAAAGCTAATGTGCTCAGTTGTGATAAGAATGCCGATATGGACGGCTGGTGATTACTCAGACTCTACGCAATCATGGGAGAACGCGATCGCGTCACCCGCAAGACGACAGCTATTTCATAATTACTTAATTCGCATTTTTCTTTGCAACAGAGTCAACTTATCACACAGACGTATCCTACATTCCTTTTCGTCCTTCTACCGAGTTGAAAACCAGCCGACGATATTCCCATTCTAACCCGAGTTTTTCTCCCGTTTCCCGGCGGGTAAAAGCGGATTTTTTATACAGGCTATGTAGGCTATTGCCTCTTTTCTATTTAAATAATAAATCTCGAATTTAGAGTTATTTTAATAGATTCGATTTATTAAAAAATATTTTCCGAATAATCTATCTTCTATAATAATACGTACTTGTGAAATAACTATTTTGTTTTTTTAATACAAATTTATCGGTATTCTGTTAATATTATAACACGTATCGAACTACTTTTATCTTAGAGGTGTGTTGAAATGTTAATCCGCCTTTGCCTTAAAGCCTTTGATCGGAAATGATCGGGATGATCTCTTACTAGCTTCCGGGAAGTAAATTAGATTACTGTCCTCCACGGGGTCATAAGCAGTTTGTAACTGCTTTTTTGACAATAAATTTATTTATTTATTTATTATTTACATACGCACGGCGGCGATTGAGAATTCAAAGTAAGTGTGTATGGAAGGGGGGTAAAAACTGTTACGGACATTAAAAACCAGGGGGTATAAGGAAAAGAGTAGACAAAATTAAAGTCGCAGCTTCCCTTGTTACCCTTCCTTACAACATATACTGTACATTGTTGTATAAAACTCAATTATTACTGTGAATTATTGCAGAAGCAAGCACGAAATATTTTCCATCTGGGCTTCCTATTTTTTTATAATTCAATAAATTAAAGAATTTATAGTTAGGTATTAAGATAACAATGTTTGTACAAATGGTCTTTTACAATTTCTAAGTTTAGGTGGCTATATTGGAATAATAATTTATTTTTTCCTAAAAAACCTCCCCGTGATCGCTGCCACTGATGACACGCACGACTGCAAAGCCAGAAAAAATCGTGGAAATCTGTGGTAGTATAAGGATTTTTGAACGACCTCGTAAATAGACTGAATTTATGGTTACAATTTAAAAAAGCATTAATAAAAATTAAGTCTTCTAACTAGGTCGTCAAATATATTTAAACTGGAATATGACTGTAGACGAGATTACTTCAGTGGTAGTACCGCAAAATTAGGTGCACTGAAAATATCATGTAGACTTCACCGCGTGTTCTAAATGGCTGATCGAAATAAGATTATTCCGTCTTAACCCTTAATAATGTAAATAGAACAAAGAAAAGAAATTTAGGAAGCTCTGGCAGAATAATTGAATAATCCGTGCTCGCGTCAATGCAGTAATATGAGTTCTATCATATTACTGCATTGACGCGAGGCACGTTATATTTCTTTGATATTTTCTTAACAGATCACTACACAGGTTGTTGTAATAATTTATCTGAAATTTTCAGTTATTTAATAGGTACGATTTACATACTATAGTTTCCAAATAATTGAAAGATTTGACAATAGCACCTATTTGTTAGATAACATTTTTGTATTCTCTTAAATCTCTTATCTCAGAATATGTTGGTATTCTGTTGATAAGCAAACAGCTAACTATTCTTATTCTTCTCTTAGGGGGACGCAGAAATGATAAATCCGTTACTGCATTAGGGACCTTGATCAGAATTGATGGGATGGTCTCTTGCTTACTCTCGGAGAGTAAATAAGTTTGTCCTCCACGAGGTCATATGCAGTTTGTAACTTCTTTTTATCAATAAACTCATTTATTTTTGGAATAATTAAACGCAGCGACATCCTTTAAGACCAGAATCTAAAAATGTTATAATATAACGAATCATTTCGAGACGTTGGTACCCTCCAAGAAAGAACATGTCTGGATTATCTCTGGTGGTATAATTGAAAGTGCGATTAATGTGTAAATCCCATTCGGAAAGATTGTCTCAAGGGCGCAGTCAGGAATTTATTAGATGTCTACCTCCACAGGGTTTGAAATATTCCCAACCGAGAGGAGTTGAAATATTCCCAACCGAGAAGGTGGACTGAAGGGTCCACCTCCGGAAATTTTTGGAAAACATGATACTTGAAAATACATTTTAGGCCAACTGAAGACCATTAAAAGCACTTACAGAAACTAAGTTTTTAGGGGGTGAAAGTTTAATTATTCATTATACAGGTATTTACAACATCCCCTGAATCCGCCAGTGGTCAGCACTGAAATCAATAAAAAGTGTAACATAAACATTTATAATTATTTTATATTTCAGAATCTTACATTATGTTTTGAGAAGTAGCGTATCTACATATAATGAGACCCGGGGCGGAAGTCTTTAAGGGGGGGCCCCAACTTCAAATCACACAGAAACGTTGGCATCGCAACAAGTGCATATCGATCGCACCAGTAAATTTTGAAAAATTTTAAATAGAAATTTGAGATTTATTTTATAATAAACACATTTAATCATTATTTAACTGTTATATAAAATATTTTGAGGATATTTGTATTCAAATTTACGTGTATTTATGAATTTTGCTGACCCATTTGGAGACCCCTCAGAGGTGGAGGTCCAGGGCGGACTGCCCCCTCCTAGGTACGCTTCTGGTTTTGAGTTATTTATTATAAAAACAAACCAGGACAATCCTATCGCTACGCCACTGGATTGTCTCATCTGGCAATGGCAAAGTTTAAAGATATTGCCCATGAAATGTAGTCCTGATATTGGCTTTTTGCACAGGTGCTCTAGGTGGCGGTGCGGAACTGGCTCTGGCGTGTGACTGGCGCGTGGTGACGAAAGATGCTATGGGCATTGGAATGGTCCACGCGCAAATGGGTGTTGCACCAGCCTTCGGAGGCGGGCGCCGTCTCTTACGTCTCCTAGGTACAGTTCGTTCTCCCACGACTACTTGTAAACTAACATTCATAAGCGGGAATAGCCCAAGCATGGCAAATTTGAAAATTTATAACAACACGGAGGGCAGAAATGCTGAGAGATCTGAAGAGAAAACGAGCCACGAGACACCAACGGGTTTACTATTCGTCTTAAGTACCAGATATTCATTTCAGTTTAGTTGATCTCTTAAGGATCGTCACGCCAGGTGCGATGGATCTGCAAACTACTAGCTCCTGCCGCCAATTACAGTTCATGGCCACACTCTTGTTATGTATTTCGCACTTGGTGAAATGTGTTGCAAAACAAAAATAATGTAAAATCAGGTTTCAACAATTTTCGTTATTCAATGTATAGAATGTGGTCTCCTTAAAATATGTACTGTTTGGTCCGAGAATGTTCGTTACTGTACGAGTAATATTTTTATCGCTTTTCCTTAATGTTACATTGCAGAAGTCCCGGGTTCGATTCCCGGTTCGTCGCCATTTTCATTTGACCGACAGTTATCACATATCTTCTCTACGTGTAGGTACACCGAAGACACATATGCATAGGAAGAAATGTTTTCAGGTTTTTCTTGATCTCGCTAACGCCATAATATATTAGTTTAAGTGATAATAGAGATAAAATCGTTTCTTCTCTGTTTTGAATGTAAACGTTTTTAGATCTTTAAATTAATTTCAGGAATTCACGATAGATCACTTCACGATAGGTGAAAAGGGGTGAACATATTTGGTTTGTATTCTGGACATACTGACCTATTCTTCAAATCAGGAAAATTTTGCTAATGGGAACTTCAATTTTTTACAGAATATTTCATTCGTATTGTAGAAGCTCACTTAAAAAGTTTTGCGGAATTCCGAATTTGAAGGGGATTTTGGGATGAAATTTAATCCTTAGAATCTGCGTTAAATCTTATGAACTAATGTAGATATGATCACGAGTATTGTCTGTAAATGTGCTATTTTTACAATGAAATTTTTTTCGAATATCTTTTATATTCTCAGTAAATAACTCCTTCCAATCACTAAGTATGTCAATTATAGACAATAATTATAAATGCAGAATTACTGGTATATAATTCTTCTTTAATTAATAACAAAAGATTATTTAATAATGAAATGTAATTAAAGAAGAATTGTATATCAGTAATTCTGCATTTATAATGATTGTCTATAATTGAGACAGATAGTGATTGGAAGGAGTTATTTACTGTGCTATTTAGTGTTATCTACACTAAAATATAACGAAGATTTACGACAACAAAAACTTCTGTGCGAAGCCAGGAAGGGACGACTAGTGTTTCATAACTCAACAAAGCCATAAACGGCAACTACAGACTAAAAAAGTTACGTTACGCCACACGGGTTCCAAAGAATAAATTTAAAACCTCGAACCAAATTGAGTGTACAAATTGAAGTCAGTTATACTGTTTGAAATTAAGCATTACATGTGCAATGAAAATGGACGGATTATTTGTAATGTGTTTCTTTTTCTTTCACAGGCCGTTCTCGGGCTATGGACGTTCTAACCAGGGCAAAAGTAATTCCCCCAGAAGAGGCCTTGACATTGGGTCTCGTCGACGCCGTTCTTTCCGCACAAAATAATTCACCGTCGCAAATTGTCTCCGAGTCAGCTCGTCTCAACTTGTGGAAAGCAACCCCTTTGGGAAACCAACCAACATCTCAAGAATCTCAAATGAACCCAAGCGAACCCTCATACCTTACTCCCGATCAGCGGCGAGAGGGATCTGCAGTCGTTGTAAGCGCAAGAGACCAGCGATCGCCTAACATCGTCTCAGATGCTGATGAGGACAACGAGACGCTACGCACGGCGCGCCAATGGCTTCGCGAGCATTTATGCACTCCTCCCGAAGTGCTGCGCGCTATCAAGGCCATGTGCGACGATGAGATGGACGAACGGAGACTGTTCGCGCCGCTGTGGGGCGGCGAGGCGCAAATGGAAGCCCTTCGGAGGAAAGTACGCCACACATCTTGAAGCATCAATCTGCATTCTGATACCAACTTGCACTCGTAAGGTAGGGAGTGGGTGCGGGAACAGCCCGGCACACACTCATTGAAGAAATTTACATTTTCAAATATCATATTTAGGTTAACATTTTACATAATATAACCTGTTTAACGTTTGGGGATGAGGACTGTCGTATACCAATTTATTGATCCTGACTTTGCCATTTGGGCACTAGAAACAGTGACACCTTCTGGAAGAAATTAATATGACTCGAGCAAAGTTTCGGAGTACATGTATATAATTTCAATTTTCTTTAACATGTTTCAGTTTCATTGTCGAATGAATTTTTCAATCACCTTATTATGTCATAAAAAGGTATCCTCGTCGGCAAATTGTCCCTCTGGTCTCCCTTGCTGGGCGCCACTGAGTCCTAAGTGTAGTCCTTAACGCTTTTTCTTACGATAATAGATTTAAACCGTGTTGAAGGGAACGGTAATACTACACCGATACAGTAAATGCTATTTAGTCTGAATACTGTGAATACAATTTTAATTAAAGCTATTATACGCCTGTGCATCATTGATCTAATTGTTGTATTTATACTTGTATATTTAAATAAACGATTTGTAATAGTGAGGACGGTTTTCTCATTAATATTCCTCGTAAGTCTAGTTTTTTTTCAGTTTTCGTAGCAGTGGTGGAAGGTTTCAACTTGTATCGTCTTCTCGGTTACTTACGCGCCTTTCAGTGTTATCAACGTAAGCAAGAATTACGTTCTTGTACATTTTTTATCTTTAAGGGGTGGGACACTGACTGAGCTGAAAGTATTAGGGGAGTTGTCTTGTTGACACGGGACGTGGTTATGGTGGAGCATCATACAATGACCTCGCACTACCCGGTTAGACGGGAAGCTTTTTTGAAACTTTTATAAGGACTTTTATAATAAAACTACATTGACAGTTTGTCCAGGGGGCAAAATTATGAACCGAGGAACATGTACTAAACGGCATCGGGAGTTTTTCTATTTACCGAAGCGATACTGAAAGCTGGACTCAAAGATCAAAGAGGTATTTTCGATTATTTTTACATAACCCCTTGAACTAGAGGTGTTTTACCTCTTCGGAAAGGAAACTGGATTCAAAAGTTTTCCGAGTGACATTTTTCTCAGCAACTTTGTGAACTGTGAATCTGCACAAATAACCGTTAGAGCGCATTCGGGACCGAATGACATAATAACCTCTGCGGACAGCTGAACTTTTCGCTCACGACACTCGATAGCAAATCTTTGGGGTTGAGGAGAATATGAGAAAAACACAGAAAAGAATTCGAAAAGTAGTCGTTACTTTTTTTCATGCATTTTTAGATTATTAGATGTTGATTAGATAACGTACATATTTTAAAACTCGGATGACATTTACAGCATTTTGAACGTCAATATGTATAAATAATTTTTGTGCTTCACATCATTTTCATTTATAAGAATAATTTTGAAAAAGAGCTACAAAGGATAGCAACCTTTCTCCAAATAGATCAATCGGGCGAGTACTCTTTTCCCGGGTAGTGCTGCCATGTGGTTGCGTGTGTGTAAGGGGGGAGGGGGCATTGATACTCCATGCTCCAAGAAACGGTGCGCTCAGGGAAGGGAAGGGTAGACTAATGAAAATTTTTGGCGCCACATCAACTGAATTCCGTATCACCGAAAAATGTACCTAACAGACGATATTTACGCCTCTAAACAAGTACCCTACAAGGATAAGTTGTTTGTAGTTAATTGTCAATAAGCAATTGTTGATAAATTGTTGCTGTTAAGTAATTGAAGATGATTTTACCATCATCAAATACAAATGCTTTCCTTGCTTTTTTTTTTCACAAATACACCGTTATCAAGTTATCATTTAGAAAATATTACTAATCAATTAACAACATCCACAATTTGAATTTGAAAGTACCATTGTTATAAACTCTTCCATTTACATTAAAAAATACTGGATAGTTGTGTTTTTGTTATCACACATCACTGCAGTGTAGAGTGTTTACTTTGAAAATAAGAAACAAACCAATCAATGCTGAGTAATTCTAGTTTATGGTTTTCCAATGAAATATACGGATAATTTTGATCTCCTAATTTATTTGAGACTAACATTCATAAATTAAATGCAGTAAAAATTCGAATTTTATTCCCACTTATGTACAAATCTGCCTCTACACAAAGGAAAACCAGAGAAAAACCCGGATCAGGATAGGGCTACAGAGATAATGTACACAAACAAGGCAAGGTTGCATACAGATATAAATAAACTACTATGATTAATAACAATGACAGTATGCATGAAAAATAATAGTAATTTAATCAGTATTAAGAGTACAATAGCAATGGCATGATGAAGTAAGAGGAATTAACGTCACTTAATGTTTAAGCAATTTTTATCATGAAATTGAAACTCATTTTAATTTCTTTTAAGATCAATAAATTCTTTAACATTAAATAAGTAATTGTGCATTAGGAAGCTTTTGATTGCAGATTAAATATTTTACATTTTTTTGGAAGGAAATTATACAAAACGATTCCTGAATGATAAGGGCCCCTTCAACAAAATGGACAATGAATATTACCTTTACACTGTTTCTTCTAACGAGAAAGAACCTCTGCCAAGAAGAAAAGTGAGTATCCACGATTAAAAATGAAGCAAGCAAGATTCATTCCTCGTTGATTCAGTTATATTAGCAGATAATATAACAGAGGATATACTTACCATTACACAACAACTGAAGAATAACAAACACCATCTTAAACATGCATGATAGAATTAAGGGTCACAGAGAAATAGTACAACCCTGTACGAATTTTGTTAGCAACCACACAACACTATAAAGGAACCACACTAGGACCAACCAATTACTCTGAAGATTGGAGAGTGAAATACTACGTGAATCTATGTTGTATTTGGGTCAAACTCAAAGCTCTAATGGAATATCTTTGCTCGCATAAACATGTCTTGCAATCCAAAATTAATTTTGAAAATATTTAATATGTAATGTTTTAATACATAAATTATGCGTAATGTAAAAGCAAGATTCTTCTAATTCATAGCAAAAAGTATCTTTCCCCCTTGAAAAATAACTAAATTATATAAGAGATGATTTTGATGTACACATTTGTGTACAAACCAGTACTCCATTAAAATGAATTTAATGTGGCTTTTCTTTAAAAGAGAGAAAATAATTTTAGTTCAGATAAATAATGAACTGCATTATAAACATCCTCACCAAAAGTTTTCAAGTTCTTTCACTTGCATAGGCAACTTGCTTATATAATAATACATAACATTTTTCCAAAAGCTGTGTATAATTTTCAGTGGAGTTTTAATTATATTATTTTATGCAAAATTCCTTGAGAATGTCTATTAATTTTATATACTTTATAATATTAATACTGTCATTATACAAGTACAAAAAATGTTATACTTATGTTAACATATATACCTATGACATACATATTTTATAAACATCGTTTCGACAAGTAGCATTGTGAAGAGAATAAGTCTTGTCTTAATTAGATGAAGCTGTACCACAAATGCCAAGTTTTAGATTTGAAAACATTGCAACTCTCAATTCATTTCAATAACATAACTAATCCTCTCACAAGAATTTAAAAATATAAGAAAAATCCATTTAAGTGAAACTCATGTCTTCAATGAGTTGGTTTTCTACTCCCACACATATTGATATGCCTTTCATACAGACAAGGGAAAGTACTAACTTCTTCTCTTACTTCACAACAAGATCAGAAGTTTCCGAAAATTTCTTAATATAATCACCCTCCATTATATCAATTATGTGCTCTTTTCTGTTGTTGGCTTCCCCAATGTTTCAATATCGGCGCAACTGTTACTGTTACACTGCTGTTGCTCATTCAGACTCAATGTTTCAATATCGGCGCAACTGTTACTGTTACACTGCTGTTGCTCATTCAGACTCGATAAATCTTATTTTATTGTATTCATCTTTCCTTGAGAAGAACTGAAAATTCCTATTTAAAAATATTCCACTATATTCCTATTTAAAAATAATAAATATAATCTCTTCATCTAAAAAAGTGACAATTCATTGAATATGAAAAATTATTAGCTTTATATGACTCATTGTGGGGAAGATCACACTTCAATATCTTTATCTGATTATGAGATATTTGTTCTTACGATTGATAACCCTGTATATCATCTAAATTAAATAAGCATACTTTTATTTCTTTTACTTTCAGGTCTATACTTTGCCTTATGTCATTTGACTCTGTATACAATGACTTGGATTGTCAACCTAAGCCAATTAGTATAAAAAGTATATAATGCTTTGGATATGACAACATAAAAGTGCATACATGAAGAGAGTTTGGAGGCTTGTTGACGTTCTTAGAGGGTGACCTATAAGCACTTGTAGGAGAATTGTCAGGTTTGGCATTGAACTAATACAAGAAGAAAAGTTCCTAGAATTTCTACTAAGTAGTAATGGGGTCAGAGAATCAGTGTTTATGAAACCTCAAAAACATTTTATAAAATGTGCCATACAAAATAATCTTCCACATTTTGTCATAAAAATTCAATTCTTGAAATAGAACACTGGAATGAATTCAGAAATTTCTAGGAATAAAACTATAATTTTTGAAGTCTGTCATTTCTAGAACTCACAGCTGTTCCCTGACATAAAAAACAGCAGTTCTGTTTCAGGTTGTCTTAAAATACTCAACTCAATTTACTTTATAAATTCAATAAGAACTGTAGAGTTTTTCATACTATACAATAAAAACAAATATTTGATGGTGTTTTAATTTCATGAAAAAATGTAACCATAAATAACATGAAATGCTTTGTGGTGTAAATTAAATGCCATGTTAAATTGATTTTATCATTCATTTCGGTACAATACTGATAATTGAGATTATTTAATTAACACAATTAAGTAATAAACATTACAATTCTTCAGTTGAACTAAATATGAATCCAAAAGAATAATTTTGTTTTTGTGTGTCAGAAAAGGACACTTATTCTCATTTGATTGAAGTCCAGTAAGACCTCCCTTTAATGAAACTGACAAGACCAAATTTTTTCCAGTTCATCAAGCGGAAGCTGGGTTAGAGCTAATTTGTAGGTAGCATCAACAGAGGGGCAAATGTTAGCATGCAAAATCAGATAAAAATTAATTCCAAGGAAAATTGGTTTTCAAATTTTCTCAGATATGAAAGTAATATACATAAGTACAATCTCATGATAATTAGGCTGTCATAAATAATGACCTGGAGTAAATTCATGGGAAACTTTATACCAAGCACAGTACAAATGAATTCATAATATTCAAATCACACAACAGCACTAGATCATACTTTTCACAAAATAATACTTTTATATGAATATTATATATACATTTTTTTTTACAATGCATGACATCAGATTGATATCAGGAAACTCTTAACATGAAAAACTGAAATGCCTATCTTTGTAATAGAAATATTTTTTGAACCAAACGAAAGTTCCCTCAACTTTGTACATCTCATTACTAAGAAAAATTATCAGCACCAGAATAATATCAGTAACAGTAATAGTTAAATAATAACAAGATCAGGTTAAAAATAAAGAAAATTCCTGCTTTTTTAAATTTTCTTCAGTGCCTATTAAAAAAAATTCTTGCTTAAATAAAATTGTTATATGACGTAAATTACTTCTGGAATACACTGAAGAGTCAGTTACTGTAAGTGGAGTGTGTGGCCAATGAATTATTACAATAATTTATTAAGATTGTTATAACTCATTTTTCCCTTGCAGCTCTGCTAAAGACCTCTAAGAACAGTTCTTTCCAAATAATAATTTTTGTATGTGTGACAGTTCCATTAATCTACACAGGAAGTGTTACAATTGAAATTCAGATTCAGGAGAAAAAATAGATTCGGCCATTCTGCATCGGGCTTGAAACCACATGTCCATTCCACTCAATTATAACTGAACAATTCAGACTAAATTTAAATGCCTTCATCCAGAGTGGCCAATTCTGGGACTTAAAAAAGGCACCAAAAGGATGTAAGAGGATCCAGAATCATCACAAAGAAGTCAATAACACAGTTTTAATTTAATCACTTGAAACAGCAAAATCAATATTTCTACACATACAAATATGCAGCACCTATTATCCTGTTGAGATGAAGAAAATGAAGTGCCACAATGCCTGACTTGATGCATGCATTACCAAGGTGTTAAATACTTTAAATCCTAGTTTTCAGATGATCAAACTAAAAACAAATCATGAAACTTCATCTTTCATGTTTAGATACAATGTAATCAATGCTTCACAATATAAAGAAAATTTGTTTAGCAGAAAGGAACCAACCACTAGAATGGAGAATCATCTATGCCAAAATAAATGAAGAAATGGAAGAAAATGTATAATCCACACAGACAGAAGATATCTAGAATATGCAAACTATGTTCCTCAAATTATGTTTTCATATTTTGAACAAATGCCAATAAAATATAAATAAAGCTTAACCTTCAATTGGCTAGTCACACAATGTGTCAAATTTTATTTGAAGCACCTCTTTCAGACAACAATATTCAACAATAATGAAGTAACACAAAAATCATGTTCCTTTGTAAATGTTCTATTCACAAAACTTTCATTATATACTATTTAAAATGAATACAATACTTATTACACATCACTTTAAAATATCACAATTAATCACATACGTATCTTCATCTTCAGGACAACAAACCAAAAGATTATGTCACCAACAAAAATATATGTACATTGAAATACACAAATACCGAGATACACATTCCTTGACAAGCCAACAAAGATACAAGAATACTACATTACCTGGGATAAGCCTCATCCAACATTTGTGCAGCAGAAACATTAAAGATCACAGATTTCCATTATTAATTAAAAAAGATGAACTTTTTACTATGTTCCAAGATATTATTTTAAACCCAGGTACACAGAGTTCTCTTCGAACCACTACTGGCTCCCTTCTGCGTACTTAGAAGTTAATACAATTATATTGAAAATCTATATTTATATCCAATACACCTAGTATTTAAAATAACAAGTCTTCCTGATTAATGCACAAATTATAAATGCTGAAGTATGTATAATATACATCTTCCTAATGTTAAAATCCTAAAACAATATAAATAAGTTTCATGATAGCATCAATAAAATGACTGATTTTACATTAGTATTTGTCATTTGGGAAGAAAATGAATGGGAAAAACTCTATTAATCTATATATTACATTCTGTAACAACATGTTATATTACAAATATGTACTATGTACAATGGATAACGAGATTTAAAATGTTTACAAGGATACTACAGAATTCCCCAACCAATCTCCTTATTGTGGATATAGATATATTGCACTTCTTCTTAAAAGCTGTATTCAAAAGGTTTTGGCCCTGTTAACAGGAATGCTGTCTCAATTTCCTTAATTTCATGCACCCCTACCCAAGATTTATTTGGAAAAGGAATACAGGTTACTGTTGAATCTAACATTCCTACCAACACAGTAATAGGATATTAAAACATTCAAGGAAAACAATTTTAAGGTGTAACATTTTCTACTACAAGAATATTAAATTTGTTGACAATCCTTGACACTAAGAAAAATATCTAAATAGATATCTAAACAGATTTTGGCAGTCAGGTTGAAGACAACAATTTCCTAACAATCTATCACCAAAATATATCAAGAACATTGAAGATTCAATGACAATTTCAAAAATGGCATAATTAACTTCACAAATATAGCAAATCTCGTATTTTTGAAAATCAGAAACAGATAGGTATGCCATGCATCCACCCAGTTTTACTACATAGCATGAACTTCAATTCTATTAGCATCAGTATTGCAAATCTCTAAAGTTAAATCTGAAAAGGAATCTCCTGTACAATTATGTCACATGGAAGTAACTGCGGCTTACTGAAAATTTGAGAGATGACAACTATGGAAAGTACAAGAACCTGGACCTAAAAGCCAAGGTAGGTGCAAAGGACAGGGGTAGCTTGAAGAATAAGGCTGCTAGATGGAGCAGCAAATTCATTCTACATCAATGTGGCTATGACAGCCATCAATTCCTATAACCAGGCAAGTCATTATGTTCTGTGCCTTGTTCACCCTCAGGACACATGATGATTATTTAACAGTAGGGCTAAAGTACGCTTTGTACCATATCTAAAGTACCCAAAATCCCTTTAAGTTGAGCCCTGTTAGTGAACATTACACAGCTCCAGATATTCAGTTGATATACTTAGAATGCTTTCTGCATGGAGACTCGCTTCAGATGCGGGTTGGCTCTGGTGGTGGTTTGGGCACATCAACAGCCACTGCAACAGTCTCGCTGATAGTTGCGACATGGTTACCACCCACTATATTCAGGGCAGAGGTCTTGGCTCTCTGGTAAGCAACAACTGTGTTCAACCCCAAGAACCTGCAATCATTCAATACAAAAGTGTTATATTCATAACTTATAACAGATTTTCCTTCAAATTGCATGTCAAAAGATATGTGTCAAAAATATTATTGTTGTAGGAATATTTAATTTGGAAAAAAATAATGGCAGAAGCAGCACATTTATGGCAAGATGTAAAATTATGCTACCAATGACAAACTACCATTTTACTCATTAAACTTGACATCACTACTAAATTGTTAGACTGTAAGATTAATTTATCACCTGAAACTTGATGACACATTTCCCCTTTTCAAAGAAACCTCACCTAAGCTAGATTTTAAAAAAAAGGAAAACATTGGAAGGACAAAGGGCTGAAAAAATACAAGGACGAAAACATAATTTTTATAGACATATTTCAAATTGATGAAAGTTGCTTTGTAAATATTTCACCTAAATTATAACTGTTGTTCAATGAAACTAAATGAGGAAATCTGAACATGCTATTTGCATTTATAAAAAGAATAGAAAATTGGGGTAGAAGAGGAAATTTCCACAACCTGAAGATGAAAAATATTAGTATGTAATCAAGGTAAAACATTTGGATGTTTGGTAAATTTACAGAACTACAGATTCTGTGGACTACACGAATTTTCATCTCGTGCTATATGAAAATAGTGTTCAAGTAAATTAAGTCACCTGATGCAAACGTATTGTATGAGCAGAGCACTGCCAGCAGCCAACATTCGGATAACAGTGTCTTCAAATAGCTGGATGGTGACCCAAGCACCAGCTGCAGATACACACATGCATGTAACAATAGCTGTAGTCTGTAACCAGTGTTGAGTGGTGAATCCATGTTGCCAGTCGAGCCTTTCTCCCCTCTGGACTTGATAAGGGGCACTGCATACTTTGCAACTCAAACAGTCTGGGTTAGTTGAGCTCTACAAAACAACAAATTACACAAAAATTAAAAAATTGTTTTCGAGCAGGATGTAATGATATACATTTTTTTAAACAATTATAAAAATTCCAGGTTGAGTTCATCATCATTCCCCCAAATATTGAATAATGTGATATGAGAGACTATGTTATGAGATAATCCAGTTTCTAATGGACAGAACCAGAAATGTAAAGAAGAAACATAAAACAATACTGTTATTTCCCTGATACAAGTTATCTATTTATAAGAGATTCCTACTTAGTCAACAAATCATCCTGCCAAAATGTAAATTCCAATCCTCTTGTAAAAGATAACTACATAATGTGTTGCAAAAATTCTTAAAACATTTCACACTTTAGCAGGCTATCTCCATGGAAGTCCGTGTAGCTTCAGTAATCAGCACACAGCCTTGCATGCGCTGTCACAGCATTCATATATGACTACAATGCTGTCAGGCCCTTGACTATTAGCAATCAAGCAATTATATTAATTACATTCAATGTGGTTAATATTATTATTTCCAGAGTTAATTTTCCTGGAGAAGTGTTTGCCCAAGTTAATGTGGAAAAGTTTTTCTATAAGAGAAATATAATATGACAATAGTTATGAAGTAAGAAGTGGAGTAAAACTACACCAGTTACAATGCTAGACAAGATAATGTTCAAGAAAGATACAACTAATCCCCAAGTTCAACCCAACACAAAAGTTTGTCTATTTTAACTTGTTGAATATTTCCCACATATGCAAGCTAAATTTCTGTTCCCATTGATCCCATCATAAAGTACACTGTATTTTTAAATGGAGACTTAATAATAAAGTTATTTAAGTTCAACATAATTATTATCCTCTGAAACATTATATGAAAGTAATAACAATTTAAATGCTATTTCTCATTATAATAAATAAAATATTCACTCACAAAAACAATCCATATTACATACATTACACTTACATTTCATACAGCTGGGAGAAACATACTTAAGTGTTCCCACCATGAGGTAAAATTTTGACAAAAATGTATATGTTTGGTTCACATAAATACTTTACACTTGATAATTACTTCGTAAAATGAGAAAATATAACTTTCGGTTATTTCTAAAAAAAATTCCCATTACCTCAACAAGCCATCGGCGCAAGCAATCATGGTGTACACTGCTCATGTCGCCCCTGCATTGACATGGCTGAATGAGAGGTCCAGCATCTTGTCTATCAGCATCATAACAGATCCAGCAGTCCTGTGAGCTACCAGCTTCATCATCTACAACCACAAAGCAACTGACATTAATAAATAATCATTCCCAGAATAGACAGTCATTATCAAGAAATAGTGTGTCAAAAATGAAACTACTACAATGAAGAGGTTTAAAGCTGAGTACAGGTATCAAAAATCAATTTAAACTATAAATAATGCTATATTGCAGATTCTGTCAACAACAACAACAACAAAAATCCATGTAAACATAAATTTTAAAAACATTATTTAAGACTTTCAATATTATAAATAAATATGAAATTTGGACAATAATTGATGATCAAAACCTAAGAGAGCAATGCCCAATTTAAAAGGAAGGCAGCAGTTACCTGAATGATCAACACCAACACCACCTTCATCAGGCTCATCAATACCTCGTTGCTGGGCAGGATCCATGTCAAGTTTCTTTAAAATTCTTTTTGGATTCAAGATCCATAATTGCTCTGGGCTAAAAAAAGATTAAATTTTGATAAGTTCAAACAGATAAATTTACAACAAAAGAAGTAAGTTCAGAAATATTTCTCTAACTCACCTCATACAATTCCACAGCACACATGGGAACCATAAAGCAACCCCAATTTCCACCACTCTGAATACAATATCATGCCAGTTGCGGCTATACAAGGGTACCCTATTTAAAAAGAATATAATAAATGAATTGACATCATAAGAACAACAACAAGAAAAAGGACTCTAATGACCTTCACGAGCCCTAAAGCCCCAAGACAAAAAATTACAAGAAAAGAAACATGAAGAAATTTAATTGCATGTGTGTTGATTCTTAATTGTGACACTTCACACAAATATCATAAAAATGGACTGAACTCAACCATGCCAAATATGTTTGCCAAGGTAAATATACCTACGAAGGACGTATTGACAGCAGTAGCAGCACATTTTTACTTTAATTTATGTTATCAATATATGTTGCATAAATATAAAATAAAGCAAAGACCATGGCCAACAAAGCATGTTGACAATTCATGTGCCCAAATAAAAGGACGAATTTGATATAATTCTAGAAATTGTAAAACTGTTTTGTTACTTCAGTCCATAGAAATTTTAGCCATTGGTATAAAAACAAAAATTATAGAATAAAAATAGTCAACGGTAAAGGTAAAGAACAAGAATATCAACAATTCTCAATTACACACACTACCTAACCACAGCTAAGTGTAGAAGGTCAACACAAATATTTGCCTTATTTGAGTTTTTTTTCCATAGTAGTATATGTAAATGGGAAATGTAGTGTACTATTGAAACTTGTCTACATGGGTCGATAGGAGGTGGGTAGTAGGGCCATTGTTAGTAGGAGTGCTGGTTAGCTGGATTTACCAACAACTTGGTGCATGTGGAGGTGTTAAAGGGAGGCATTAGTAGGAGTAGTTAGTAATAGTAAGAGATACAATTAGTTTAGATGGAGGATAGGAGGAGGATCTGCTTTTGAATTGTCACAGCTATTTATGAACTGGGACATTAGTGCAAAGCTACAAATTTTTTCTGGTCCCACCAGGTATTGAACTTGGAATGACTAAGTGGCCAGAGTGCTTTGACATGTAACTAAAAACCGACAAGAGGAGAGATACAGTTGTCAAATAGCTCTTCTACACTTGGTTGTGTTTGGGCGAATACAGTACATACACAAATTCGCAACACCAAGTGAAGTTTCAGAATCAAATTAGATCTGGGAACTAAGGAGATAAAACGATTGAAAATAGAGCAAATAGCAGGAATGTTAAAGTTACTAAATTGTAAATAGAAGGTTCAAGTTGCATAATAAACAAAACAATTTGAAGGAACCAAACACATATGGCATAAATGTATCAAAGAACCTAAACTGAGTAAGTAAAAGCAGGGTTATTTTGCATATCTTTGTATTTTAATATTGAATTAGAAAATTTTGAAACACTCACTTCTTTTTCCAGAACTCAGATAATGTTTCACTGAAGAGAAATCCTACAATAACCGATAACATGAGTGCTTGAGATAGCAAGCCTACTCTGGACTGATGAAGTTGAGAGTGATCAATCTTGGGTGTGAGTGCAGGCAAATTCGAAGCATCAAACAATTTGGCTGTGGCTGGGCTAGCATGAGACCGTTCATGGGAAGGAGTACGAGTACTGCCAGCAATAGATGAGGCAGCCATTTCGTGTCCAGACAAGAAACCACCTCGGACCTATACAGAAGAAATAAGTAACATTAATATCATAGAAAAAAATATACAAGTTAATACTCAAAACCCTATTTTTCAAATCCATCATTTTTCGCTAACTTGAATTGGTGTGGTATGATAACTACTTAAGAGTATTTTAAAATTTAGTTTTGACTCTCCAGACAACTAATAAAAGTATACACTCCTATAAGGAAATAATCACATTTTTTGGAAAGAATGACAAGTTAAACTTTAAGTCATAAATCCTCCTACTTGACTTTCCCTTTAGATTTCACTACACTTGATATTTCTTTTTAGTTCTAATGTCATAGAATGATAAGAGAAGTAATGTGTTAAGTGGTGTGAAGGAATATATAATCAACACAATATAATACCCCACACGCAATTGAAAAGTTTAATGGCACACTCTTGCTATGTACAGATGAGTTGTCATTCCACCCCATTGCAGTTTAGTTTCCCCTATGCAGGTTTAATGGCACTCACTTGCTATTTACACACTGTGTAGTAATTACAGCCCTTTGCATCATGGCAATACCTGAGCAGGTAACTCATTGGCACAGAAAATCAAATAAGATTTCAAGAGATCCCACTACAAATTTATTACAGAGATTTTCTAGTCAATCATTTTCAGAACATTTTCACATTATCCCTAACTCCTCTTTCTGATTTATTAGATTTATTTCTTTAAATTATTAATTATGAGCTTTTCACTTTTCTTCTCTGTTAAAAAATTCAATTTTTGGCTGTTGCATTCGATAAGTGGGGGCCATCCACCTCGTGTTTGTCTCAGACAGTGAAGATAACCTTTCTTGTTGGTTTCGTGGATTTCAACAAATATGGTTTTGTTCACACTCTTAGAAGATTCTAGTATTATCTTGTTACGCCCGGAAGATTCTTTATTTACATTGTTTGAAATACTTATTCATTTATTAACTCATTTGTAATTTCTATGATTGACTGATTTGTAATTATTTTTATTATTAACTTCTAGTATCCTAAGGTACATAATTTATTACAGCATTATTTTTTCTAATTTTGTCATGTAAAAAGACATACCTTAAAGAAAACTTCTACTCCATAGATGAGGAAGAAAATAACCACAACAAACAAAAGGAAAGCATAACATCCATTGAATACATGAGTGTAGAAACTCTGAAAGAAAATACATAACACTCAATAAATAAGAAGTCATAGCTCTAATATATCCCTAAAAAATCTTATGAATACACTATAAGATGGAAAGTTTTGATATGACATTACTATCTCAGATTTATTAAGAGTTTAAGCACTTTGCTGATTCAGTAAACATAAGTGCATCATTAGCAGAAGCTCATAAGTTAAATCACAATTTTATACCTTTTCTTCTACACTAGTATTGGCCACCTGTGTTGTGATGAACTCTGTGAGAAGCAAGGAATAAGTAATGATATTGAAAGTCACAAAACCCAGGAATGATTTTGACAAAAACTGAGGTTTCTCCCAAGGTACATTTGGCAGATGAAATACCTGAAACAAAGAACAGTTGTCTTAAATTATGAACTACTCTTAACTTTTTGTAAAGTAAATTTACTTTATGATTTGAAGACCTAGTGCTGAAATGAATATTAGACTGGTTTATTTTCCTTCTCGGCACAAGAAAATAATATTTTTTAACTGTATTGAATCATCAAAAATTTAAATTCTATCTTAACTAAATATGGGACTAAAACATGACACTTCTCTGAATTAATCCAATGAGGAAATTCATAAGGACATCGTTTTGAATGTTAAAGTATCATCAAACAAAAACTGTTGATCATTCTACCTATATAGAAAGCAACATATCTAAGAAATTACTCAATTGTCTGCTAACTATGGCACCCAAGAGAAAAGATGCTATTTGCTGCACATGTTTTGTAAATGTCACATGTAAACTTCTTTGTTGATCACTGTAACAGAACTGGCTGTCATTCAGTATGTGTTGATAAGGTTCTACTTTCTGTATTTTACTGTCTAGACTAGAGAAACACAGTTAAATAGAAGCAACTTTGCTAGCAGTAATTTACTGCCAGGTTATACTGTCAGAGAATAGAATGAGCCCCATTTTCTGTCAGTAAAATACTGCTAAAGAAGCAATTGAAGCAAGTGGAGAATTAAATATTATCTAGACAGCTTTAATTATTAAAATAAACAAGTGGAACAAATTTTAAAACAAATACCTGAAAGAAAACTGACTCACAGTATTTCTACAAATATAAACATACAATACTTCCAATTTTGGTGCAAGTCTTATCAACAATGGACAAATTTTACATGTACACTATATACGTACATGTCTCTTACACTTCCTGAAATCCTATTCTTAGTATTGACACTGTAATTAATCATCCCGAAGTTTCAAAATGACTAAGCAAGCTTTAAACACTAAAAAGATTCCAATCTAATCCCATGAACGATGAATCACAGATTTTCCTGAATTTTTAACAATGACACACCAGAACTAATACTCAACAACCTACAGATTACCAGTTATCTACAATTAGTAATAAATTAACTATCAGAAAACTGTATTCATTGTAACTTTTGTACATTCATTTGAAGTCCATAAAAATAGTTTTAGTGTGACCACTTTTATCCTTCCTGCCGCATTCTCTAAGAATTGAAATTTGTCACTGAAAAATGTATTGAACATGTGTTGAAAGATACTCTGGTAATTTATTTTCCCTCTTTCGGTTAAAATAATATTCCACTCCACACTAACAAATGTTGTGGAAATGTTGAACTTTTTTGTTCTATCTTTATATGAACATTACTAAGCATTCTTAATTTACAGAATGGGCAAAATACATACCTCAGCCCAGAAACAGACAATAAGAGATGAGCCAGAAAGGAGAAGGGGGTAGTAAGCACTCATGAGACTACTTGACCATCCTTCTTCAAATGCTGCCTAGAAAACAAATAAGACCAACAATTTAAATTCCTGCTCTGATTTCAACACTTTTCAGACCAAGAAGTTTTGTAGAAGCAAAAATGTATACTTCCTACACATACAAATGAGGTTCTCATACTAAAAGAAAAATGAATGAAGTGAAAACATTGTTGACAAATATTTGGTAATGCTAGCAAAAATAATGAATGCTTCATTAGAAGTGGATGATCTTGCCTCGTTGAGAAACATTCCTTCATTCCATTCATTTAGAAATATTTAAATATTGGCAGCCCTGTTAAGCTACTGTTTTTTGTTCAAATTCAATTAATTTAATAACTCTTCGCGAGTCCTCTTAACAAAAACACACTTCAATGTCTTTATCCACTTGGGAGATATTTGAAGTAAAAGTCCTTATTGAATCACTGAATATTAGTATCATTGAAATACTTTAACTAGATAGTTTACTTGTACTTTAATCCGCAAACAAAAATATTATATTTCTATAATGACTACTTAAAGAATATTTAATACAACCTTGCGTGAAGACAATTTTTTATTGAAATTCATATACGTATACACACACCGTATTAGAAAACCACTGGACCACCTGAGCTATAATAATGAAGTAGATAGACAAATAATGACCTGTCACAGGAGAGAGGCCTTGTGACTCACACCTTTAAGATAAGCCAAGCCATCTGAGGCTGGATCAGAGGGAACCTACAGTAATACAAAATTCCTGTACTATATATTGTCGAATAAAATATATAGGTACAAAATATAAAAATGTAAAAAAATGACATGTGGTTACTTCTTAAAACTTTCAGAACTTCACTCAACAAGGAACAAATCAAATATCAAAACGGAAGCTAATAATGTCACCAAACTAAAACTAAAAAATTTACTCAGACAGTCATCTTTCCTCATGGAACAAATACTGTCCACAGAAAATATATTACAAATAAATAAATAAATAATATTCACTTACTGGAGAAGTAAAATATGCTCCCCTGATAGCAGCAGCAAGAAATACTAAGAAGTAGAGCAATTTCTGAGTGGTCACTCGACAAGCTCGTAGGAAAGATGGTGCCTTCATACGTTGCCATTCAGCAACAATACACATAACTAACTGCACTAAGCAGACTAGAGCTAGAATGAAGAATACTGTGGCAAATGCTACGTAATAGCTCAAATTAGGAGCATGGCACTCTTTTCCATCAAACTGGATCTGTAAAAATATAACCTCATAATAATCATTTCTAATTAATTTCATAAAATAGGTAACTAGAAAAATGAAATTAAAAAAATTCTCTATTAACAATCTTTACTAAGTATTTAACATAAACTTGTGACAAAATGATACTTCAAGGTAGCAGCAATACAAATTAAATATTATTTCATTAACTTGTTTCTAAATAAAACTGACAGAGTCTTGAAGAACTTTAATCACAACCAAAGGCAGGCTAAAATACCACACATTACTCATGACACCAAAACCATCACACTTAATCCATTGAGATTCAATTGTTTAAAACAATTATTTATAAAACAAAACTTCTCATTAATAATAATAATGCTGCTACTATAACTCCCATTATATAAAATTGAACAATAATATGAAATTTCATTATAAAAACTACAAAGTTATTTTAAAATGATAAAAATTGCAAGACAATCAAAATGTACTATCTGACAAGACTTGTCAATGACAATTAATGAGTAAATCAAGATTTATTGTCCATACAATAGATCACTCACCTCACACAAGCAAGTGCCATTGTGACACTCTCCATGGCCAGAGCAGTTCTCGGCACAGGTACTGTTCCAGGCCATCATGCCAAACTTGACCAGCAGAGATAGAGGATTCTGCGTTGTTAGTGACAAAACCTCCATTCTGCTGGTCTCGTTTGGCAATACTCAGATCTATCACAAAAATTACAGTGTAAATTTACAAACTGGTGCAACAACATATTAAAACACTTTGCCAATCATCATATCCAAATATGAGATAAAACATGGTATATGGTGCACAGAAAGCGATAATTGGTGCAGAATTACTTAATTCCAATATCTTACACAAGTGATAACAGTTTATAAGTCGAGCGTAAAATATAATAGTTAATGTCAATAGAAACTATTGTATTCACGCAACAGCAGTACTCGGAAGAAGGAAAATAATCAGTAACTTTTAATCTTGTAAGTTTCTCTGGTCTTTAACATTTATGTTACACCTTGAGCATTCACTTCCTGACACCACAAAATGATTTTATGAAACCTTTGTGTATGTCCATATAACAACACTTACACTTGAAACTTCCCAATGTTTGCGTCAAATATAACGAACACTGCGCATATGAAGAAAAACGACAAGTAAAAAAAAATATGTTTATGAATGTTACACTATAATCACCAAGTAAAGAAAATAATCACTTTACGAAGCGAAGGTAGACATGATACCTCGGATCAAAAGCACAAAACACAAGCAGCTTTGCAGCTGGCTTTTGAAGGCTTTACGCAGCAGTGAACATCGACCAGTTAGATTTTAGCTTCTCCACTCCCTCCCTTCACAATGAGACTTCCTTGTACCAAATCGTACCAAATGGTCGGGTCCACGGAAGGCGGGTCATTTAAGTTGTTGGGTAATTCCCCAAACGAATGATATAATATAAATTTATTGTCAAAAAACAGTACAAACTGCGTATGACCACGTGGAGGAAAAAAAACTAATTTACTCTCCGGAAGCAAGCAAGGGACCATCCCATCAATTCCGATCAAGGGCCCTAAGGCAGAGGCGGATTCAAAAATTTCAGCAAAAGTTCCTAGATAAGATAAAAAGTTGGCTGCGAGTTATAATACTAATAGAATGTCAATATGTTTGTAATTTTAAGCAAAAAATTACATGTACAAGTTATTATCGAACTATAGATTATTCTGAGTATAGTGTTTAAAAATCATAAGAATTGAAATAACACTAAATTCACGATTTATTGTTACAATAAACACGCCCCTAGACAAAGCCTAGAGAACCTGTATGATAAATCCGCCTCTACCAGAAGGAAAAACGGAGAAAAACCCGGGCCAGAATGTTGAAAATTCGATGTATTATATATATAAAATAACTCATCGAAGATGGTCTTAAATTACTCAACTTACAAGATCAAACAATAAACGTCAATTTGGAAAATGAAACTGATTGTTACCTTCGCAGACTTCAAAAAAAGGGAGAAAAATCGAATTTCTTATTAAGTTCGAGTATTCATATTCATTTTTAAGTAAACGCTATACGACATCAACTTTTAATAAGAAATATAAATTAACAACATGGAACATAATTAGGATCATCATCATCATTGCTAAAAATAATGATTTTTTAAAACTTTTGATAGATTAGAAGAAATAAAAGAGAGAGACTGAATGTAGTACAAAGTCTCACATAGGTTGCACCGTGCCTTTATAGACAGTCAAAACACAGATTTACACATTAATCAATACTTCTTTATTTCATCCATTATGTTAAATATTTAGGTAGAACAATGACAACATTTCAAGGTTTAGTGCCTTGAAATATCATCATTGTGCAACCTATGTGAGATATTGATCGAACAGTCAGAGAAAGTGTGATGTGTACATAGTACTTAAAGTAACCATCATTAAAAAAATTGAAAAAGAAACTTTCTGAAAATTAACCTCTCTCACACTTTTATAAAAAAAATTTAAAGATGTAAAAATGAATTTTGTACCATGCAAGACTTATAAAATCTTTAATTAAGCTAGTTATAAAGAAAACGTACCTTATGTCTACAGAATAAATTGTGAAGATCACATTCAACAGTCAAAACATAAAAATGAAATTTAATCACTTTAGACACATTTAATTTAGATTTTGACAAATTGGCAGGGTCTGCTTATTTTTTTACACGAAAAACCAGCATTGATAATGTGTTTTTTTGAATAATGATAAGTGATCAATTTGTACAGTTTGAGGGAGCATGCTTTTAAGCCTATTATAGAAAGTGTTTTTTGATTTTTTGTAGTACCATGTGTAAAGAATCTGATTTCAAAATTTACCACCAGAATGCAAGGATCAATTAGCAAAGTTGACAGGAGATACTGCATCTTATAATAGAAACAAATATGGCTGACATTACTCAATAAATAATTTAAATTTCTTCAAATACAAATGATAAATAGAGGTTTTTTTCATAAAACTATCAATGTGCATCCTGTGGAAAGGTGAGGAGGTCATATGCAGTCTGTATTTATGTTATAATATAAAAGTAAAAGGGAAGCAAAGGAATATGAGAATGTTCTTGAACATAAATATTAGTATTTAATGTACTTTCAAAAAAGAAAAATAATGGAGTTAATACTGCAACAAATGACAACTTTCATAATTACATATAAAGCATATCTAAAACGATCTGGAAAAAAAGACAGATACATAGAACCTGAAACTTCATATTCTTCTGAGAAGACTCGGTACTGTTGAAATGTACATGAATCATACCCAGGGTCCATTAACTTGCCTTACTCATTACTTGTTCTTTTCCTAAACATTTCCTTGATTATGATCCCTTTACAGCCCGATGTTTTATATAAAAATAGTAATGTGCCGAATGTTTACAACTATTGGTGTATATTTTCTTAAAATACTAGGTGCACAAAGCAATCAAATATATTGCATGGAAAAATAATGCTTGCCCCATGTTGTAGCTTTAAATTTTTTCTCCTCAAAACTATAACAAAGTTTACTTACACAAGTACTGTAATTCCAGAAATTTTAGCAAAAATGAACTTGAATAATATTATGTATGGTTAAGGTAGATGAAAATGGGCAAAACAAATCCAGTGAGTATTTGTGAGGGTACAATAATACATTACAAACAAAGAATTCACACATACCTTATGTCCTAGAAAGCCAACACCATATTTTTACCCAATGAGACAATGTGTCACAGCAAGGAGAACTAATAGCTTAACTCACAACTTAATTAAATAGCAGAATTATGACCCACATAAAGGTTTAGTGTAATAGTGAATTGAATTGAATTAAATTAAATTAAGTTCAGCAACCGAGCCCTTACATTCAATAAAATTATCTATGCAGAGAAATTAAAAACACATTAGGAGGTACTACATTCTTTATACTGCATATAAATTAGAACATAGTTGTTTATTGCTTTGTCATTATTCAAAATAACACCATTTCAAATATCTTAACTAAAAATGAGATCTATGTCACTCAATAAATAAATAATTCATTTCTATGTCTAAAAGTAAAAATCCAATATATCAAACACTGAATATTTTTGCATCAGGTTGTTTCTATACTTACCCAAGAAATAAAGATGTTTCTGCCACAAATTGTGGCAAGAAAGAGCTATTATATCCACAACTAATAGTCACACAGTCATCGAAGAAACATTCCAGAATTCAACTAACAAAGGTATCAGAATTTCCTCATACCAAGTAAGACTGAAACGTGAATCCTGCATGAATCATCAGGAGCAGGCATACCACTATATCAACTACAAACTACTCTCTCATGACAGTAGGTGTAGATTAGGAGAGGAATGGGGCAATAAATAAAAAACAGACACTCAGCAAAAAACTTTCAACATTTTATTAACTATATATATTTATTTTTCAACCATTTTTCATAAATAACATTTCTTTCAATAATCTAAATTTAAAATAGTCACGTAATTTTTTAAAAAAAGATCATTAAGTAGTGACAGTAGTTTAACACATCAGTAAAACAAACATTTTCATAAAAACAAATGACTTCCTCTAGGTAATGGCCTAGAAGCAAAGAACTAACACAGAGGTACAGTACAGGAAGCCTGAAAGATTCTCACAAGCAAGTTTCTAGTGATCAGCTTCTCTGAGTCACACACAGGAACATTCCATTTAGCTTTGCTACTATGTAACATGGATGAACCCATGTTATCTGAAGGCCTTTCAGGAGAAAAAGGCAGTTTGACAGAATATTTTTGTAGCAGAGTTCCTTGCCAATATGGTAGGTGCATTAAGAACTTTGTATTATAATGAGAGAAAGCTACAGTGATTCTAAACTCAAAGATCTCTAAGACCCAGAAATATAAAGTACATTTCTCTTCTGAAACCTTCAAAAAACATTACAAAGTAAACAACATAAAAAGAATATCATACAATAATAAATAAAAAAAATTCAACATACAACGTTCAAAAATATTTAAATTAACCACAGAGGGGCAACCTAATATCCGATTCTTAGAATAAGAGTCTTTGGAATGAGGAAATAAATAAAATTATCTAAATTAAAAAAAGCAATGCATCTATGTCTATTGAGCTGTAAGTCACACTCTAGCTCTAAGATTGAAAATTTAATAAGTTAATAATTATCAACTAGAATGGTTCAGCCAACGTACTTTGCATTCAATATAAAAATTACAGGTTTTATTTTCATACACCATTTTCAAGTAAATGTTAAGATTCAACAAGAATACTATTTTCACAATACTTGATAAGATTTGTTCCTTATAGTATCTCAATAAACTCTTTATTATGTTTATAATGTACAGTTTTAGAGACTAAGAGCATTGAACTTTTTTCATTTTACAATGTAAATATTGATTTCCTAAATTTTTCTCCTCGCGGAACTTACTAGAATTGAATTATCTTGAAGAATTTGGGGTTACTACTCATCGTCTGAGTCTCCTCCATCACTTGAGTAGTCTTGAACTGGGGTAGGACGAGTGAAGGGAGCATTGGCTACTTGTCTGTAAAGAAAAAATAGTCACACATAAGAACCATTTGTTTTTCGTCATTAAGGCATATTCAATTGAATTCACACAGTTTTTACAATATATATTTTTTAATTCTGTACATTTTTGTAGTTCTGAAGAAATTGACCTCATTCATTCTTTTAAAAGTATTTTTTTAGTCTTATGGCATTTGCCATTTGCCACTCTGAGAGTGCAAAAATGTTGACATTTAAATTAACCACATTCCATTGACAGAAGTTGCACCAGCTTTGGAATATGATTGTTCCTTTTGATTCTCAAGGCACACTCTCCACGCACTGAGAGCAACCACACTTGCTCTCAATATTTTCTCAGGGGAGGAACTGCATTGGCATTGTTGAGCCTGAGATTAACACATCCATGATGAATGCTATGAGTTTATTGCAAATTATATCTTTGTCTGAAAGATTCTCAGATGTAGAGCAATAGTTGTATGTCGAATTAGTTACTTCCAAAAAATATAGAATTTTTATGATGATTTAATATTTTAATCCGGTTGTATGATGATGAACAGGTAACATTTTCATTACATATACATGAATACACAAAGGCTATTTGTTGATATGTTAGTACTTGTTTATTGTTATTATTCAATTATTGCAGATTCATTCAGCTGACAAGGTCATGTCTGAATCGTGCAGCAAAGATATTTCATTTACTTGCTACACTCTCCCAGCAGAATGGAGAACTCTCGTGGAACTATGGCATATTTGTCCAGTTCTAGTGCACACCCAGAGTAGTAAATGGAAAACACTACAAGAAAGAAGATTGCATTCAAATCAAAACATGGGCCAACATCTAGCAGAAAAGATAAACTGTCCCAAAACAGCCCTCAGTTAGTCCCATGGAGTTTGGCAAGGGAACAGCTTTGTAACTTCTTAACCTCACAAGGGAGTGGATGATGAGGATGAGGAGTTGGAGGAGGACTCCAGACAGTCACATTGATCAATAGATCAGGCATTCATTTTATAGCAAGCGGAGTAATCCTGGAAGTCAGCCTAGATGTTGTGGCATGAGTAAATATCCCACGACCTCATTTGGATGGAAACTGGCTGGCCGCCCGATAGTTCAGCATTCTATTCACCAAGTCATGCTGACACAGCTGGGTTCAAATAATATGATAATTATTACAATACAAGAGGCATTAAGAGAAAATACGATTTGCATTTCAAATAATGTTATTGATATTTGTTTATTCACAAAGATGTAAACCTAACAATATAAAAATCTACAATTGTAACGTCATATAATTACAAAATCAATAGCACCAACTTAGGCAAAACTACAATGAGACATTCTTAATATTTGTATTGATGGAATCACAATGGATGGAAATGATAAAAACTTCAGACTAATTGGAAGTTAAGAGACAAATACATCAAAATATACATAATACAACAGTTTGTTTCAGAAGAAGAAAAAGAAGCAATCACAAAACAAAAAACCTTCATAAATTTCGCTCACTGCCGAGGGTAAAATAACACCAGTGCTTTTTTTCTGCTAGATTGTAGTGTGTGTGTGTGTGTGTGTGTGTGTTTTTGTAATACTTCATATTAATCTCAAAAAGTAAAGTGACAGACTCCTCAAAATTGGGCCCAGTTTAAGAACATCTAAATATTATTTGCGTGATCTTGTGTAGGGAGAAATGATTTCACTAATCTTTTCCAGTAACGTATGATGTATCTTCAATATATCGTGCATTACATGACACAATCAAATCTTCTCTAGATTAGGTAGAATCCTACAATACTCTAAAAAAATGTACTATAAATTCTTCAATTACCAATTACAATAAAATTATTTTGCAGAGTAACATTTTCATAACTTTAGACGACTCAATAAATTTTGAAATTTTTATTTCCCAGAAAAACAACAAAAACAATTTTAACTCAATATTATCTGCTCTGCACTTATGTTAATTGTGGTTGATTGTCACAGTATTAAAGATAACTTCATGCATTAAAGCTCAATAACACTAATTGGAGACCATACGTCAAACATTTCAAAGTACATTTTTGGAAACAATCGAAACATATTACTATATTGAAGAAATGCCTCATGTTCCAGCTATTATGGCAAAATAAAGACATTTGTAGCAAATAAATATTTACACAGTAAATAAACATTAAGTTTCATTTCATATTGATAAGATAAGAAAGAAAATACAGACTAAGGAAGAGATGGTTAGACCAAAGATTAATGAAAATGTTAGAACACTGGACCAGTGCAAAAGGAACACATGCAAGCCAGAAGGTACAAGAAAGCTTAAACCTTGGAACATAAAATGAAAATAAAAATAGGGGGGGGGGGAATAGAACCTAAAATATTAAGCAGTTGTAAAACATAAGCAGGATTAGACCTATTGCTTTCAATGAGTACTGCAATTTCAATGCTTTCAACTACACATAAAAATAGATCAACTGAAGCAAGATATAGTACATGATTTTATAACTTGTTTCAATTCATTGAATAATACCAATCAATACCCTGCATATACAGTATTAGAATAAATGTTTTTTTATACAAATATCATTATATAAAAACTCTATTCTTTAAAGTCTTATATATATCACATTAAAACATTTTTATCTGTTTCTTTGGTAAAAAAATTCATTAATTTGATGGTGCATCACAGAAGACAGCAGATGCCGCAAGTTATACATTAGGAAATAAAGAATCCATACAAGTTTTAGTACATTTTTATAAGCATGCCCTGTTATAAGCAACCTGTAACATGGAATTGGACAATGGATAAATGGTGATATTCTGAATAAAAGCAGGGACAAAGGGATCACTACTTCAATACTAGGATTTCTTACCAGGCATCTCAGAATATTACAGAGGTTCTTACTCCTCCTACCAATACAAGTTGACCATAGTACTATTTTAAATGGGATAATCAGTATCTTTCTTCTTTTATTTGTATCTCACAGTGATTTTATAAAAACAATTTTATAGTTTAAAGGAGAGAAATTTAAAAAAAGAAATTAGTTTAAATGATTGATGTTTGACAAGTTTTTACAAGCATGTCTTAGTTCTACTATAGTTAAGTGAACAATCAACAGTTTCATTTCTGAAACATGTTTTGACTTAGTGGTTGTAGCTGGATTTGTAACAATAATGTCAATTGTTACAAAAACAAAATCTGCTGGTTATCACTAATGAAACTGGTTCAATTTGCCAAGTCAATCTGTTGGCTAGGAATTAGTTCCCTCTTTAATATGTTACACCGACTTTTCTACACTTAACATTATCGACAAGAGTCATCAACAAAAATATGTGAACTCTCAATTCAAAATGATGATGGATAATATTTGCAATTGACTACCATTTTGAATCAGAATTCAGGCCATGTTTGTAGATGGCTCTAACCAACGATTCATCACATTAAGGATAGTGTGTCATCTAACAGATCCCAGAGGAAACTAATTTCTAGCCTACAGAATACAATATCAAATTACACCAAGTTCCGTATCACCCACCAGATCTTTTCACTCATCTGTCCAAAAGAAATATGTGCAGTCAACTACCAACACGATCAGCAAAACAAACAACAAAATATTTAAAACTAGTATACTAACGCAAGGCGTCTGTAGTGATTGAGCCACTCTTCCAGCATCTGAGCCACCAAGAGAGGTCGTTTGTGAAGTTGTTGTTGGGCAACTAAGATTCCACCTTCCGTGACACACACATCCATCCATTGCCGAAGAATACTCTCTTCATGTCCCAACTAAAATGAACAGCAAGGCCAAATTGTCAGTTGCCATTGGTCTATATTTTTTTAATACATTGGAAATTATTTAATAACCATTATTCTAGATATATGGAGAGAGAAAAAAGGAACAAATCTACTTCTACAGAGTAAACTACTGATGGACAGAGGTGAAGAGTAATGGTTCTGGTATGTAGTGGAACAGAGGCAAAGATTTAAATATACATAATACAAGAGGATTTTACACGTGAACAGCTCACAAAACTCCTAAAAACATGAAGACATAATATGAAGAAAAAGTGAAAGGTTCCTGAGCCCAGACACCTATAGCCAAAGCAGCCAAAAGAATTGAGTATGCCGTTAGTAATAAACCAAAAGATTTGAGACACAGCTGAGAGACATATTCAATCTATTTCTGATATGAGAAGGAATGTAACTGCACACAACTGGTTCTTATGACATTGAATTTTGTGGTGTGAAATGTTTCTCAAACAATACTAATATTTCCTTTCCCAAACTAATTTGTAAGCTAGCAGACAACCCTGCATGGGTATAGGGAAGATGCTATATGTGTTATTGGAAAATAGGAAAACTAAATAGCATTGCAGAAAATCTAACAAACTTTTATATCTCGCATACTTACAATATAGTATTTTGAACTCTTTAAGTAACTTTATTATAAGCAAAGACAGTATATTTTCATTCATTAGATGGAAAAAATAACTATTTGCTGTTGAATTAGTGGTGATTATCCCTTTGTGTAATACTTATTTTAGGTGTACTAGATTAAAAAATCCAATTAATTATGGAAGCAAAGCTGCTGTTTTCTTTCTTCATACTGGTTCTGGCATACAGTCTATATATTCGTGTTCAATTTTACTTTCCAGAAACTAAGAAATAAAGAAAATGTAGCCCAGTTCAAGACACCAGGTATACTAAGAGTCTTATATTATTACTATTATACACTCACTGAGTTAAAAGAAAATTTGTCAAATTAAATCAACTATGGGAGAGAGAAATTGAAACATGAAAATTTAATGCACACACTTAATCAGTTATTTTTGCTCACTGAAAAATATTCCAGAACACTTACCTCAGGTTGAGTAAGGAAATGGACGGGCAGGAGTTTGTGCTCTCGGTCCATGAGCGGCAAGAAAGTGACCTGGAGTTCTCCTTGACCCAAGTTGTTCGCAACTGCCCCATTCTCAAGGCGACTATAAGGTTCCATTGGTACCAAGGCTGAGAAATGACCTCGTGTGTAGCCCAGTGCAAGAGGTGACCGCACACAGAAGCTTGGCTCCCATAATAAGGGCAGATACACACCTAAGAACACAATATAGATAAATTTGTTTTTCAAGAGGAAAACTTCTGAGACATCACCTTCAACATACACCAAGAAAATATCAAAGGAAAACATAAGAATATTCCCTGTAGGTTCCCCCATTTATGAAGGACGTATAAGTGAAATAAGATCAGTTTTGGTTATCTCTTATGGATTTGATTGTTATGGTTATTGATAATGAAAAACATAATCAATCATCTAATGATTCATCAAAAGTACTTTGGGAACATAACAGTTTTTTTCACAACAATAAAATATTAATTAAGTGATGTGAGCCAGACAATCCAATTACATAGATTTTACACATTTATGATCCACCAAAAATTGACAAGCCTGGATTTATCATAAGGTCCATGGTTATAAATATAATGGCCCCAACTACAATTTGGCAAAATAGTTAATCTACAATTTTAGATTCCGCAAATTTAAATAATCAATTTTAAAGAATTCTTTGATTTTGTCAGACATTTTAACATGCTTGCCGAAAATATGTTGGTTTCATTGGATTTGTTATTTCAGAATATATCTGAAGAGAAACTATTATATATTTGAAAAAGTGTTCACATTCTCTGTAAATGGATGTGGGGAAAATGAATAAATATTTGAAGTTTAAAAAATTAAATATCAATCAAATTTTTTTCAAAGTTGAAAAATTATTTATAATAATTTGGATTAGCAACAGTAAATCCAATATCCTCTTTCTTGGAATATATCCTTGTTCATGACTTGTTTTGAAACACGTCACTAAGGTTTCTCTGTAGGTGTTAAAAATTTGGTACCATTATGTGGATAATATACTGAGTTTTCAAGAAAAAACTTGCAGGTGCTTTAAATTTACTCAACATCAACAGTCAGCACCACTGAGTCATAGCAGGGGTCCAATACTAAATAAATTACTGATATCTATATTTCAAAAAGTTCAATGTTGCTTTTGTTAGAGATTTTTCAACAAACATATTAAAAGGTTTGTGTTCATTTAACTCCCTTTCAACAAGAAGTAAATCCAATATATTGTTCCTATACAAGGTTTTATGTAGTTTAGTCGACAGTTCCTTTTTATTAAGTAAAATTAAATTGTACTTTAGGAATAATTTACGGCCTTCCATATTTTTTTGTTCCTCACTGTAAAATAGTTCAATTCTATAATCTTTATATGAAGTTTCTTCAAGGATTGGACAACAATAAAAAAGGATTTCTTCTTTTACAACACCAACGTTTCAGCAATTTATTTTGCCTTCATCAGGGCTACAATGAACATACACAATTTCCATTACTTAAAGTACACTTTGAAACACTTTTAACATAATATATCGATGATAACTCCCTATCTAACACTAAAAACTGTTACTAACATATACCCAAAAAAACTTATTATACAATATAATAATATTTATTATAATATAATAATAATTAATATATTGTATAATAAGTTTTTTTTGGGTATGTGTTAGTAACAGTTTTTAGAGGTAGATAGGGAGTTATCATCGATATATTATGTGTACTATAAATAATGGAAATTGTGTATGTTCATTGTAGCCCTGATGAAGGCAAAATAAATTGCGGAAATGTTGGCGTTGTAAAAGAAAGAATCCTTTTTTTGTTGTTGATCAATCCTCAAAGAAACTTTCGTTAATTAATATACTGGTCAAGATCAACATCAATATCTATAATCTTTCTTTCTTTCTTTCTTTACAATTTTTCGCTAGCTTAATGTGTATAAATCTGAAATAGACCTGTTTAATACTAATGTTAATCTAGTGATGAATCAAATAAATAGGGTTTTATAGTGTTAGTTTTGCATAGAATAAGAGTTTTTAGTTTTATTTGTGTGTAGAATAGTAACCACATTGTTTTCACTATAATGTCAATTTTTTATTTTTTTCACATTAGTTGAAGCTTGTACAATAAGTTATTGTATTACTATTACTATTATTCTATGTACTATTATTCTTGGTAAATGTGTTGTGTTTTGTATCTTGTACTTATGCTTAATTTAATTTTCTAACAATTATGTTATTTTCAAAATAGCTGTTTTGGGATTTCCTGTAGCTATTGTATAGTATAAATAAATCAATAAATACACTGTTTGTCACAGCAATTGAGCACTTATTTAGTTACATTTAACATGACCGCATATTTTATATTTCCTTGGGATAATTTTCCCTATAAAACACGTATTTGCAGGAGTGTGTTAAAGGAGTCTTGTCCATTTTGTTAAATCAAATGAAAATATTTTCTGTATTTTTTGTACAAGTATTCTTTTTGTTTCTAGAAAGATATAAGAAATCAAAATCAATTTTATTTTCCATTGGCTATCATTTAATATCAATAAAATTCAATATATTCAGAGAAAATTGAAGGAACACTAGGCAATGATGTCAAACAAAGATACAATATATCCCAAAATCTAACTAACATCTGTGCCATGAACAACACAACAGAGAAATGAACTTGTGGAAACTCAGCAAATCTGGATAACTGAGCTCTGTTATCTTTTAGAAAGACAAATACAAACAAGGATGTTTAGCAACCACCCTCATACAATATAACTATATAAAGTTAGGTTTAACATGTTCAAAACACACTTATCTCTTTTATAAATTCTCACTTGTGAAATAATTTCTGTTATCCTTTGTTGTGTTTAAAAGGGGTTTCACTCTACTGATTTACACCTGCATGAATATGACTTTTAAATCATTTTATTATTTCATTTAAAGAGGTAGGAGATCAAATGCAATAAATGAAGCATCACTATAACATGATATATTTCCTAACAGTCCCGATTAATCTATAGAAATTCTATCAGTTACATCATCTTGCAATCTTCCCAATGAGCAAAGTGACAAAAGTGATCTATTTAACAAGGAGATACAACAAATCAAGTTAAAAAATTAAAAAAGTACTTTAAATGAGAAAGAAATGGGCATTAAATATTTCATATTATGAGGGGGAAGTCCTCAACCTTCCCACTGGATATCCCCCCACTGGTACAAACTATTCTTTCAAACTGACTAATGTGTTTAAGGAATGTTTAAGCAATCTTCTTTTCATTCATTTCCTGATGAAAATGTTCACCAGGAAATGAAAAAAGGAAGTTTGCATAAACACTCATATACACTTTATTACAGTGATGTATAACTTGAGGTTTGCTGAAGGGTGCCCAAAATGTGACTAGAGTCCACAAAAATAGGAGTACATCCCAGGTCAACTTCAGTCACATTGGGGATCACTCGGAGCACACAGTTATTTTTAAGCGTTTACTTTTTCATTTGAGGAAAACTGCTTAAGGAACACTTCATTTTCATCAGGGTCAATGTCAAAATTGTTATGATTTTTTTTCCTTCTAAAAATAAGCCACAAGGCATAGTTGGATTTGATATTAAATGCTTAATTGTAAGCATTACAAAAATTTTCACCCAAACACACCTTCAAATCTGGCATATCCCAAAGCTTCACCACGAAAGCTCTTGACATATTTGACCCCATATACGACAATGGGCCTTCGTAGAACATGTGCCAGAGCAAAGACGTGTAACTGCTCCAAAGAGGAACCTGGTTGCTGTGCCAAAGAAAGGAGACCGGCCCAATCCTCTTCCCACTGCCCCTCATCAAGCGAGAACTGCAGCAAAGATGCTTGCGAAGCCTCATACTCCTTCCAACGGGGATAGAATCTGCACATACACAAAAGAATCTATGTTACATGTACATGTAGGTTAGGATGGTTCTTTTAAAAAAAAAATTTTTTAAATTTTTGAATTTAAGAGGGGCCATTTTGTTTTATGACAAAAAACTCCCATAAAAACTTGAGAATGGGAGGGTACCCCATCCAAATTTCTCTCCCAATTTGTTTTATTGTTATTTAAGACTTCCATAAAAATCCACAATTAAAAAATATTTTTTCAGTATTGCTTCCAAGCAAATTTTGGACAATTTCCTCCTTTTTTTGTGACTTAAAATAAAACTTCCATACAAATTTCAAATTAGTAAAATATAGTTTATGAGTTGATACCAATCTTAAACCTTTCAAAATTTTAATATTTTGAAGTTTGTTAACACCTTAAAAAAAATTGAAATTTTTAAGGAAGTCTTTTTTCAAGACAAAAAGAAAAAAAAGGGAGGTTGCACAGTCCAATTTTCAAAAACTGATTTTTGAAGATCCACCCAAATGTAGGTTTCCGAGATTGGACTCCTATGTACACTCAGCTGTCATGGACATGCAACATCTCATTAGAAAACTAATAACATTTCAATCATCTGCCTCAAGAGAGGCAACATTAGACACGGTAAAGAGTGGTAGCACGAGTTATTTGCAACCATTGCCCTTCCATATATGAAATAGTTCATTATAGCCACAAAAATATTTTATTTATTAGTATTTTATCTTTCTATTTATATCATTCTGTATAGTAATAATTTGTCTACATAATCTATTGTTGTAAATGAGTGTTTATTATTAATCATGGGTGCCAGTGTTTTATACAAGGGTACAGCATTGAAGCATATTATACAAGAAACAGCACCTCCTACACTCAGAAGGTTGTAGTGAAAATAACTCCTAGTAACTCAACTAATCATTTTACATGGAAATTGCCTTTCTGAACAACTCGTCTTAAATGTTTTTCTTGTTTACACAACCCACCTGGACCAAAAATTTAAGAAAGTTGTTCCTTACAGAAATTTCCAGTTTCAATTATAAGTTTGCTTTCAATTGCAGTTTTTAAATACAACTTGTATTGTCTCATATTTCTAAGCATAACCAAAATGAAGATTATTCTTTAAGATTTTCAGAGGTATAATATACAATACTTTAGAATGACAGTAACAGTTTCAAATAACAGTGGGAATAAAACAAAGAAACAGTGCTCTTAAAGCCAAAGTTTCAGTTCCATACGACTTGGAAGGTGGGTGGTGGTAGTAAAGTCTGCAGGCTCGTAAGTGATTATTAGCTTCTGGTCTGTTCTACTTATTACCAACAAATAATTATGGTTTCATAGCAAAGAGTTAAAGAATTGATACATATGCCAAACAAAAAAGAAATTGCCAATAATGAACTTATTTATGATGTCAGTAATCCACTATTGAAATGATGTGATATTCGATGAAATTGTCTACATTAAAAGCCAAAATAAATATTTCAATAAAATTATTTACCGTAGAACCAAGAAAACATCCTTTTATGGGAAATTTAAAATACATATTTTGCACATAAAACACACAGAAATAATATATCCCTTCCAAATGTCTAAATCATACATCAACAATAAATAATACATACTACAAATTCTATTTGGGATTAAAATTCATTATCTCCAAAACCCTACAGTAAAAGAACACACTGAAATAAAATATGTAAAAAGGCATTTCCCCACAATTTTCAATCAAGATCAACCAAAAACCTCATTTCCAACACAATCTAAGAATGCCTGTTTCCTTTTGGCTGGTAAGTTTCCTGTTTTATTAGTGTTAATGCCAATTACAAATCAATAAATTTGTTTGTGCATAAGCAGTTTAAGAATTGGATTGGAAATTTAAAATGGTTCTCATAATTAGTTAAGTTATTTATTAAATATTTAATAAATATATAAATATACATTTAATACATTTTATATTTATTTCTTTTTATTTATGTAAATATTTTATTTCTTGATTACAATTCCCAGATGCAACTAAAAGTCATAGTAAATTTCAAAGACATTAATTTCCTTTGTATACAATTGTTACTTAAAATTCAATTAATTCAACTACAAATTTACAAACTAAATAACCACATCAAACCAAGTAAAAAGTAAAGTATCAAAACAAAAACATTACGAAATGCCCATGCCAAGTTCACTTCATGTGCACAAAGAGTGTCATGGTTTCCCTCAAACAAGGATGGCAAGTTGCCAAGGTCAGAAGCAGCAGCTCAAGGTCTGGTTTTGAAATAACTGTCAAGAATTAAAATGCTTAAAGAATTCAGAAATAAAAGAAGGTAACAAAAATAGAATTGAGTAGAAGTCATAAAGACCCCACTGTCAATTTTCTTCATAACTAATTCTGACTTATTTTGAATAGCTTTAACTATGAATTTCTTTTGCAGGAATCGAAATTTTACAAATTTATAGTAAAATTTGAAAATGTACATACTACCTTAACTCATATAAACATGTCAAGAAGTATATTTTAAAGGTGATTATAACTGAATGAAATATATTAAACATATTACAAACACAATATAATTTGCGATCGATGTAATAGTATAATGGAATTTTATGTAATCTCTCAATTTAAACAGACATAATTTTATCTTGAGTATTAATTTTTTAATTTTGAACAAATTACAATTTCAATTAGAATTACTCTAAATATTCATTTATTTGAAACTTATCTCTTAAACATTCCTTTTGACCCAGAATCCTTTGAATAATAACACAAGTACATGCACACATTATGTTTTTTATTTGAATAAAATTAACTTACAGAAAACTAACACAATAATTAGTAAATATATTATTTTCACCTAAAAATAGTAACAGAAAGAACATGGCACATACAACACTAATAATAAGAAACTTGCTGAAAATGAATTCTTTAAATAATTTTACTTACACATGCCCACTCTGGTGCAAGCTATCAGCCAGAGCACGCCGCAGTGTGTTGTCTCGGTCAAACACACCCCACGTTGCCTGCATGGCTGAGTCGAGAAGGCAATCACCAGCCGAGCGGTTCCACAAGGCATACAAGCGACTGCCCAGACGCACTGTCACTTCGAGGGACCAGTTGAGGGCAGCAGGTTCTGATTCTAGCTGCTGTTGTGCATCTCGATCCAAAAGTTCCTCAAACAGTTGTTCTTGAACTGCTGGGGGCAAATCTTCCACATCTGGAAACAGTAACACTCATACACCTACCTATATCTAGTCAATTTTTATTCTAGTATTAGTAGAATAACTTAACATCATAAGAAATACCTCTACCACATTAATAACCAAGCAAAAAAATACAGTAAAAACAAATTAAGAGTAAAGAAAACAATTGAGAAAATTATTCTCAATTTGTAGCATACAAGACAGTCTTATGTCATGTGCATTAGAAATAAGGAAAATTCTGTAATAAATATAATTTTATACAATTTCATATTCAATTTTTATATTTATATTTATATTTA
>NNCF01126451.1:2354889-2369515 GCA_002313205.1 Laupala kohalensis
AATGTAGTGCGGAAGAGGTTTAATAATAAACGTTGTCACATCATTACTGTGGCTTGTGGATAATTAAGTGAATTGAAATGAGATTTAATCTTGGTAATATGATCTCAACCTTCGATAACGATAGATTGCACTTAATATATCAGTAATCAGAATATATAATATTATGTGATGTTATGTTCCATAGGAACCCTTTCGATATAACCGCGCCATTTTTCCATCAAGTAAATTGTGTACTAATATCATTCAGATTCACTCGACTTAATATCAGTAAAAATTTACATGAAATGTTTTACATGCGGCCTTACTTTGTCTCAAATATCATTCAAAGTAATTTGAGCAATTTTACCAATTTTCCAATTTTATTGATAACTGCATAATTTTTAATGCTCGCCAACCCCTTGGGTGGATGGCGACGAAATAGGTCTACTATCGTCGCAAAAAATAAGGACATCTAAGTTTGTGCTTGAATAGAAAGTGACCCAGAAGACCCACATATACGAAATTTTAACTTATTTTATTTTGTGCATGTTGTTCTAGTGGATATCAAATTTGTACCTAGACTATCTGATTTATGTGTACCAAAAGAAGTATTTTTCATGTTTTTCGACGCAACTCTTAAGTTAATGAAAAATAGAAAAAGAACACAAATGTCACTCACATATTGGACGAAACAGTTTCGGCTTCCAGCGTTCATCAGTCGCGTAGAAAATAAACAGATTCTTATCTCTTCTGTTTATTTACGTTGACCGTCCGTTAGAAGAAAAATATTTTGGTCATCCCAAAAAGCTATTGAACAAAGTTACGAAATGTAGATAAATTTCTCTTTGGTCATAAAACTTCAAAATTAACCTCGCAGGAAAGCGTTTTTTCCTCATAGACATCAATGTTAATCGTTATAATCTAGTTTGTCCGGGACAAATTGCGTTTTAGTAGACATAACTACCAACGTTTCGACCATCCTGCCATGGCCTTCACCAGGGCAAGCAGAGTACGACAAAGGGGTCTTTGCGACTCTTTACCCTGAAGAGAACCACGACAGGAAGGCCGAAACGTTGGTAGTTATGTCTAGTAAAACGCAATTTGTTCCCGACAAACAAGTTAATATTGTCTTCGGTCGCGGAAGCCTATGTTTACATTGTTGATTTTTCTGCATTAGTGAGTGGAAGCAGATTTTGTAAGATTTTCATAGATTAGGATTTTAATATTTTATTAAGAGATTTTATGAGATCATAATATAAACGTCGAAAAACAAATTTTAAACATCGTTTACGAAATTCGTACGTATAATTAAAAGAAATTTAGTGTAAGAGTCGTGTCGAGAAACGTTAGAAACACGTCTGTGTTCTACCGATAAAGAAACAGCTAGCCTTGACATTCGTTCGTCCCGGAGGTTAAACAAAATTAAATAACTTACATTTTGATATACCTAGCTTTCTTGTGGTTCTTCTGGGTTGATTAATGTCGTTGTTCTCAGTGCATTCAACTTGATAAAATAATTTGAGTTGAGAATTTTATCTCTCTCGTTTACTTAATTAGAAAAGTATTTTCAAATCCAAATTTAACATAAATTTCATCAAATATTGAGGGGGAAATAACCTCCTCCAAATCTCGTCTCTCGGTTACGACGATGGTGTGTTCTAACATTTTCTGTTTCAGCGTCTATGGAACCCTCCGGTGACGGACCCTTCCCTTCATCCTTCCCTACATCTCCTTTGCATAACCGTGTCCCCCTTCGCCGTGAGGACTACGGGCAGGTTGGTGTTTTTGAATTACGGGTTCCTGGTCTTCATATTAACTATTCCCGCAATCAGTTTTCTGTTAAAATTTAACATTTTTCTTCTTTTTCTCTGTTTTTATTTTAAAGTCTTCTTCTTTCTCTCTTGTTCTATAAATACGGCGAGATGGCATAAAAATTATAACACACCTGAAAAAAAAAGTTTGAAAGCGGCTGACGCGTTTGACGATGTACTGCAAAAGTTGTTAGTGAGGAATAATAGTTTTGTTTCCTTGAGATGTATCTAATTATTTAAGTATGTTGTACTTACATGTTGATTTATTTCCTGGAAAACTTACTTATGGAAATCATAAAAGCATAAATCCTAATAAAATTAATACTTGTTCAACATTTTATTACAATATACCAGATGAAAATATATTTTCGCAGCATCTTTCATTTTCCTCTTCCCCCAGGGGACTTACATCTAGTAAGTACGTGTTTGGCGAACACGGGGCCGCGAGCTGAGTCTGGCATTGCTCCCACTTACTTGTGCCATGCTCCTTCCTTTCTCTTTTCTGACCTCCCTTGGTCACCTCTTGTTCTTTTCGATCCCGACGCTATTAGGGCTAGGGTATCTTTCATTTTCCTCTTTCCTCTCTTTTTTTAAATGTTTTTTAGTAAAGTTTTGCGATATGTTGGAATTTGTGTTTTGAGTTGTAATGCAGGAGGGTTTTCAGTGGGTATGGCTGAGTCTTTCGGCGAGTCCCACACGCGGGGAGAGTCATGTTGGCTCTCCCTAGTGCGTAACTGCATTTTCCCTACCTGTACAAGTTTTAAGGGCTCTAATGACCTCGCTGTTGACGAGCCCTAAAGCCCCACCTATCCGAACAAGAATGAACATCAGTTGTTGAAGATAATGTGAGTTCTACTTGTGATTCGGATGTTAAAATAGCTGAGCAAATAGTCAATGGTTTCCGTTCCAAAGAACACACAATAGCAATTTTCCTAGATATCACTAAAGCATTCCATAGCATATGGCATGAAGGTCTTCTCTTCAATATTCAACAAAACCTCCAAAAGTTAATTTGCAGCTACTTAACTAACTGAATCTTTCAAGTTAAAATCAACCAATACTACTCAAACACTTATATCCTTGCTGGCGTTCCTCAGGGATGAGTTTTAGCCCCTATTCTGTTCAACATTTACACCAGCATTGAGTGATAAAAATTATATAATGAAAGGGTCAGCGTTGTCCTCTTTATTTTGGTCGTCTTCCAATTCTTCCAATTCCAATGCTCAAAGTCGCTAGGTGAATTTATTACTGTATTTTATTTGAAATTTGAAAGTAAAATAAATATTCAGAATATTATTTCAAAACATATAGCGACTATTATTAGAAGTACACTCCATATCAGTCTTATAAATATCGTAAAAGTGTTGTGTAAATATAATTTCGTTGTAGACAGAAATTGATGTATTTTCGTATCTGCAGTACATTTGCTGTCCTCCTACGTATTTTATCATTATCATATCTTTCATTTCAGTTTACGAAAAGTGAATTCTACATCTGCTTGGTCCATTTACTCTACTAAATACTATTCAAGCTTCTTGAAACAGTAAACTAATGTCTCAGTGTAGCAAACAGAAAATATTTCACTGCGTCTATATCAAACTTTCATGCGAAATACCGCTAATGCGGATGTAATGCATACTAACTACTTTACGAACAGAAAATTTAAGCAAAATCTGTTGTGCCGTTTTTGAGAAACATTCAAAAGAGACTTTGACCTTCATGTGAAGTACCCTTTGTTTTAAAGAAAAAATTAGAGCACGAACATCGATAACAAGTAAATTCTACCGTAAATACGAAATGCGAATTATTTTGATTCATCTATTTACTCAGAATTGCTGCGCACAGACGGTCGGACGTTATGCCAAAACCCACTTTTCCAGAATCAGGTATCGCCAAAACGGATATTTCCGTCGAAATCTCGCTTTCGATTTTTTTCAATGAATTCTACGTACGACCTACATGACAAGTAAAACGTACACGAATTAGTGTTATCTACTTTTATTTGAAACCAATTGAATAAAATGGGTGTAAAAGTGATAATCGTCTCTAGTGTGAATTATAAGGGAGTCTGTCGAACAATTAGAACGCAATAAATTACAGTAAATTAATTATTAGTATCAAAGAAGACTGAGAATGCAATATGTACTCATGTGTCATTGAGCTTTTCTTAATTCCCGAAGTTTCGTTTTTAAAAATAGCCTACATTAATACAATGTACAGACTTTCGAAAATAGGTTAATATTAAAACAGTTTTGCTATTGAAAGATCTGATTTCCTCACTATAAAAAATAATCGATAGTTTGGGCATAATAACGTAATTTATGCAGACATAATACACCTGTCATTACTCTTTTGTGGAATCTTAGTTTCTTGCTCCTAACTCTGATGCATCAAAATGTACCTTAACTCTCATCCCTAAAAATACGACCGTTAAAGTTTTGTGTCAATCCTTTCAGCAGTTAGTGAGTGATGTGAATACATTTAAGGTTTTGATATTAGTGCTCGTGTAAAAATGATACCTGAGATGTCCTGTAAGGCCACCTGTAATGACAAGAAAAATATGGAATGAACTTCAAACAACAAATAACTGTGTATATTGGTACGCTAAACCCAGAGATGATAACCGCAAGGTACTCAAGGAAGGGACTAAAGTCAGTTTCGTCAGTATCGTCAAGAATTTTTTTAGAATTCCGTGTGGTATAAATAAACTTAACAGGGGCGGATCCACGATTGTATTTTGGAGGAAGCCCGACTGGATGATCTGAGATCCCTCTCTCGAAAATCCCTTCTTTAACCTGCATTTAAGACATTACGTTTTATAAATAATTTATGTGTATGAATGCCCTTAAATTTGTTTATATAAATAAACATAAAGTAAACCTTTAAATTTTTTCGTTATTGAAATGAGGTCTGCTCACAGACACATTATGAGGACCAGTAAACTGTATTTATTAATTAAAAAAATAAAGTTCATAAGTTTATAAAAGGATCTGCACTATCAAATTCAATAAAAAAAATACCGTTAGTTTCTATTATTCACACTATTGCTGAATCAATACGCGCAATATTCAGTATTGATGTAATCCATGTTAATAATTATTAGAAAAATCTGAATGAGTCGAAGAAATTTTAGGCCGATTATGGCTGGAATGGCCCATATATGTTATGTTTTGCACGTTAACTGCACAAACGTTTACTAACATGTAGCTCACACTAAGTTGTTATTAGCTTAGTGGTTCGTCCAATATAAACTCGACTTACTTCGACCTTTTACTTTCAATTTACCAACTCAAATTCTTTCAAGTGAAACTGGAATTTTTAAGATTATTTTATCTGTTTAGGGCACGTGTCCTTTGTTGGATATGCCACTGAATCTTAATTATTTTAGATTCTAATTGTATAAATTGATATTGTTACCGTGAGACGCAAATATTCTCATGGAACAAAGAGAAAATATAAAATGGTCGGAAGTTACATCAAGGAGCTTTGGACGAGAACGAAAAATTATTGAAACTCTTCAGGAAAATTCAATTATTAATTAAAGACAGAGATCTATATGAGGATGGGAAGCGACGTAGACGTCGCTCACAGCTGATTGGGTGCGCTGAACGCCCTCCGGACCAAGTTGCGAAAATTCGGGTAACAACCAGCTTTCAGCTACGTCCGCCATTAATGTTTTGTGCAGGAGATTATGTAGGTGATTAAATATTTGGATGATTTTATCATTCCGGTCCTATAAAATAACATCTTGACGTCCATTTTTTTGTGAAGATAAACATGTTCGACATTTTGTATAAACGTGCTATTACGTTGTTTCACAGGGTGACGGTGTTCCCAGCCACGTTCTCCAATCGAGATGCCCTTCTCCGCCTGTGCACCGCAGCGGGGATCCTCCCCGCAATCTCCTGTGTGAGGACTATTCGAGCGTCACCTGCATCTCGGGCAACTTCGGACAAAGCGACAGCGCGGAGCTAATGCCTTTCCTGCACGAATTTGGTAAGTAAGGTTCATAGGACATAGTTTTTATTAACTTTTACCCTTGTGTCGGAAGTGGATGGTGGGATGTGCCCTCCTAATGTGGTTGGTGAGTGACATGGGTGCCGGATGCCCTTCCATGCATTTCCCCGAGGCTGGTGATTTATGAATGAAGTGAATGATGATGAGTGAATCTTTTGGTATAATGAAAGGCAGGGGAAACGGGAGTACCTCCTGAAAACCTTCCGCGAACACACTTCGTCTACCACCGAAAATTCTAATATCTATTAAGCTGGAGTATCCACCTCATAGCGCCAAGATCGGACCTACATAATAATTTGTTGAGCAAGAAAAAAGGTCCCTCCAGCTGTTTACGAGAAACAGCGGATACTCCAGTTTAATACTTAAGCTGGAGTATCCACATCTATATCTCCGGAACCGACAGATATATCGAAATGCTGTCTGCGAAATAATTTATTGCTAATTTCTTGCTGATATGTTACACAAGAACGAAATTGGTCCTTCCTCTATTTTGCGAGATGAAGAAGATAGTACAGCATTTTGATATCAGAAAGTAATTGATTTAACCAAACTTTGAGATCTATTGAATGGACATGATTCTAAACAACTATTCACGGCATAACATTTTAAATTTGTAGAGTAATGAAAAACAATTATGTAATAATTTAAAGTATTACATTTTTCAAGATTACGTCAAGATTATCATAAATGTTAATAAGAGAGAATGTGATCTATATATAGTGGATATAGTAGAATGTGATATATATCACATTTTTCCAAGAGATTTTTCTTTGCGCAAATGATACGGGTCGCCCGGCTGGGGACACGTCCGGCTACAGCTGAATTTTCTGGAGACAGCTACTTCGCTTCTGACCCCACGTGCTGACTCTCCGAGCATATCAGATATAGGTTTTGTAGTTGTAGAGATTTTTTAACATTGAGTTTTCTTATCTAAAAGATGTTAATAAGCTTAAAAATTTCATTTCTGGATCATAATTTTTAAATGAATAAAAGTTTCAGCTTCAGAAATGTTTTCGAAATACGCATACATGGAAAATACAGATATATTACATAATACTCTAAAGAATAGTTTATATTGATATTATTGTTTATTATTGTTATGTTTATTGTCATTTCTGGAATAAAAGTATCTATATAACTTCTTTTCTATTTCTCAATGTTCCATTTTGCCATTAAGACTTACGCTGGAATATCCACTGTTTCTCGTAATGGGCAAGAGCGACAATTTTTTTTCTTGCGCAACAAATCATTACGTAGGTCTGAGGTTGGTCACATGCTATAATGTGGGTATTTCAACTTAGTAGACAACATATTCTACTTGGATCAGACAGGGTTGGAATCTGCGTCATAAGAGGTAAATAGCGAATGATCTTTGCACTATGCCGCGGGTCGACTCAGGAATTTATAATACTAAATATAATAAAGTTGTCGGAGCATCGCATACTGATAGTGATGAGCATAGATGACGATAGATTTGTAATTTTTTTTCTTGCATACTCGATCTTGGTCTTGCTCGAGCACATAAAACCTCTTTATTCCGGCATTTTATAATCAGGAATGACATCTCTGCCAATGACAAGTAATTTGAAAAATTGATGTTGTCTATAAATTTTGATACCGCGTCCACGAAATTTCGAGACAGTTATATTCCTACATTGCTTTTTTAGAATTATATCTAAGTAAATACTATAAAGTTTTCTGTTTAATATAATAATAAATATGTTTATAACTCTCGTTCATTCATTGTGAAACCGCGTTTTCAGAAGTTCGGGAAAATACCTTAACCTGTGGACGCCCGAGCATGCTGAATTATTATTATTCTACTGTAATATAAATATTGGTCGCGCGTTTTCTGCTGTTGCGTTCTGTAACATTAAGTATTCACAAATTCTAGTCTACGCAGACATAAATTTTGTTTATAAATTTAATTTTATTCTGGGTGCAACTAAGCTTCAAAAGGATCTTTATGCTATTTTGTTATGATCTATACAGAACTCTCCTGACTTAAATATAGATAAGTGTAAAATACTAAGCTTTTATATGTCTAATCATCCTATAACGTCTGAGTACTGTATTACGGAGTCAGTCTGTACGGAATGAGTAAATTCGATTAGTGATCTAGGTGTAATATTGGAGAGTTCTTTTAAATTTAAATTACACATGATAGTATCTAAAGCACTCTGAAACACTCACCCAAAGATTTAATAGCATTAATTCCATAACTTATTTATACAAATTATATTTACTTTTCTTATCTGTTCTAAATTATGACTCGTCAATATGGACTCCACACTGTGACAATGACATTTATAAGTTTGTGTCAGTACAGCAAAGTTCTATAAATATGCGTCACATAAACTTGGCCAACCTATGCGATTTGACAATCGTGATTATACAGATATTGAACGTAAACTAAATCTCGCTAGTGTAAAATCGTCACATAATTATAATAATGCACTAGTGCAACGCATATTATATAGAGACATAGAATGTGATGAACTTGGAGACTTGTTTTTTTCAACATATTCTAAATTATAACTTTCGAAATCCCAGATCTCTCTTAGAGTACTGTACTAATAAAAATCATTGTTATGATGCGTCTGACGAAAGATTAAATAGGTCACTTTCTCTAAATTTGAGACAATTAGCGAGATAGGCTGAATATAAACGAGCATTGAAGTCCAATACGGCATTATATGAATAATAATTCTACTCATTTGTACATATAATTCTTTTGTGAAATATTGTAAATGCCTTGCATTAATTTCTGCGTCTCTTTGATTTTATATTAAGTTTTCTATACCGCATGTGTAAAGGGAAACCCTTGCTTTTTCAAGAGAAGTCTGTTGATCTAACAACAATAAATAATGAAGACCCTAACCCCAGACCAAGAAATGAAATTAGTATTGCTAGTCGTTAAGCATACGTCTTCTCCCGGGGTTTGATGAGGAAATGATACCTCAGGTTTTGATGAGAAGATGATAGGTCAAGGATGAATATCGGGTCGTGTTAGCGTATGCTTTATGAGAAAATAAAGGGGAAAATATATGTAAAGGGAAATGTGTTAGCAGGGACGAATGGAAGGAAAGAATTGACGAGGGAATTGTTAGCGGGCTGGCAAACGTGATGGGACAAAAGTAGTGAAGGTGTTACGAATATAAAAGAGATGTAAGGTACCGAGAAAAGAATAGGAAATGAATTATGTCAAGCCCATACCTGTAGAAGTTCATATCTGGGCACGGCAATTACAACACATATTTATGTCGAATGGAGATGAAGAGAATGGACTGTGTTTTTGTGGACAAGGAGAGGAGACAGAAGACCACCTACTGTGGGATTGTGTTCTGCATGGGTCGGAGAAAGGAAGTTTTTGACAGAGCTGCAGAAAATACATAGAATCAATTTCAGAAAGAAGACCAAATGCTAAAGGTTAAACAGGTTTATGAGTTATTCGAACAGTATGCGCCGGAGATTGTAGTGTTACGTGACACCTATATTACAAGTGGTGGTGTGACTGTGTTTATTACAAGTAGTAGTGAGAAGCCTCAGCTAGAGAAGAATGGCATTATTGAAGACGGGGTTAAATTAATTAAGACAGAATAATTGAGTCTTCTAAGATGATGTGTTAAATAAAATAAGATTTAAATAACTGAAAAAATTTGTGAGCGTATGCTTTTAAATTAAAAATATATCGCGGTAAGTATCAAATTCTCTATGTTACTCCCAAATCAGATGCAGAAAGCAGTCGTTTTGGACTCACTTCATCTGTTCTGGATGAATAACGAACCTAGAGTCGTTGCGTATCATTCGGGCTATGTGTAGCTATATCAGCACAATTACCTGTTTGTGTTGATATCTGCGTCAGACTCAGATATTTTGCTCAGACATAGATGATGATGATAATTCATTATAAGAGAATATCATTAGTAACGATACTAATGATATTCTTTTCTAGTAACGATACATTACAGAAACCATCCATTCATGTGTTTCATGAACACTATCCCTCTGATTCTTAAGTTGAGGGAGACGAGAAAAATATAATGGAGTAATAAGGTGGTAATATCGTTGAAATAATTAGTGATATGATGAAAATCGAGTTCGTTTATTTTGATGGTTCTCTTATTTACAACTTAAATGTATGATATTAGTCATCAGCGTGACTAGCTCATAAAATGATTCACGGGGGGCATTCTATTATGGAGTCTGTACTACGAAATCAGTGTAGGATCACTACATTTTTCATTCAGGCATATTCATGTGAGATTAATGCTTCTTTTCTTCTTCTCACTAGGAATTTACCTAAAGATTTTGATGAGAAAGGGCAACAGCGGGAATTTGGATAGTAGGAGATATAGAGCGAATGCACACGAGTGACAGAAAACTAGTTAGAGACCATAATCCTGTCGTTGTGTTATCTTTATTTATATCCTACATCTTTTCTTTTTCTTTTTTACTCATTGAGAAGATAGAATTACCGACTGCATTTAGAATAACTTCTAAAATATTTTACAATAACCACTGCATTAATAATATGACCAATAGCTTCAATTATTAAACTGTGTGAAGTTATTCTGATAATGTAAAATGCTAAGGTTGTCGAATACTAATTTTTAATTAATCTTTTGTTCAAGACTTATAAATAAAAAAAATATCGCTCTTCATATTATTCAAATAAAAATTGTAAAATGCGTATTTCAAATCCGAAAAAGTCATTGTTTAGTAAATAGTTATTTCGTGAGAAATATAAAATCGTTAGTGAGTCGGTGATAACATTATGAATAAGAGACAAAACAAAGTCTTGTAGATATAGAAATACCACACTCGATTTTCCTTCGTTCCTTAAAAGCCGACAAAGGATATAAGGTGTATGATGTTTAAAGAGTTGGCGTTGTAGTAAATCTTGATTTAAACTTGAAGATGTATTCCAATTTCATTAAAACAAGTAGTTTAATAAAACGTGTAAAAATTGGAAGTGTCATTCTTTATATTTACATTTTGAATTTAAAATTTGTTTGAAGGTGATGGTTTATTGTACTTTGATATGATCGTAGCAGAAAACTTTAAATTTAAGGTTACTTTTCATTTAACTTGGTCACTGTAATTCACATTTTTTTTAAAATTTGGATAACATTATTGATGATTGAAAACAGTAATACATACATGACCAACGTTTCTGGTAAGAAGATACCCCATCTTGCTTCCAAGTAGAGCGGGTTGCATACATCCTCAAAGTCTTAAATCCGCAAATACAAATTAATTTCTTTTTTCACAATGGTTTTCTTTTTAAACCTAAAGTCACTAAAATGTAGAAAATAATTATTATAAGTTAATGAGAATAATTTGCAACATGTTTTATATTTTTATAAATAATTATAAAAGTTCATGATCATTAAAACATTTATTTTCTACTCTTTAGCGCATTTTATGGTAAGTGTCCACTTGAGATAAAATCTCGAGAGAAAGTCTCGAGATTGCTCTCAGGGTGTTATCCATTTGAGATCACTTGCGGTCTCGAGATAGGTATGGGAGACTCGACTGTGACTTGAGTCTCGCGACCAAGACAATTCCGTGTCGACTAGAGTCAACATGCACTCTGCTGTGTGACTTGTGTATCAAAATGGATTCGCGTCAGGTCCTATCTTTTTTAATTGCGTAAACAAATATTATTGAGCAATTTATGAATTAATTTCTAAATAATTTTATTTTTATTATGGAACTATAAAAGTACAAACCTAAATAATTACATTTAATTAATTACATAAGGATTGAATGAATTATAAAAATCTTGGTTTGTCTGAGACTCTCCACATGGTGGTGGAGAAAAGTTATTCTGAACGACAGTTGGTGAAGGCATTGGAGTGGAGAAGGATGAAGTATTTGTAGTTGATGGGGTGGACATTACACTTGGCATTACACTTGACCAGTGGTTTCTTTCGTCCATATCCGAAATATTGCTTTACGAATTTCACTTTGCAATAGCCCTCTGTAATAATCCGATTTTAAAGTTTTTAATTCCAAAGCGAGTAAAATCGTCTTTCGACTTTTTCATAATTTCAATGGCTTCCTCCTGAACATTGTCAACTTCTTGAGTTTGTGATTGCTTTTTGTAAGAGCTTTTTCTTTTCTTTTTTTACTTTGTTGTATTGGTGTTTGCTTATTCTGCAAACTTTCCGAGTTTTCCAGAGAATTATTCTGAAAAATTACGAATGCAATTAATATCTATACTATGTCTTGTATGTTGTGGTAACAGTAAACAGGCGAAACCATGTTCTGGACCAACATTTACATATTGTAAATGTAATTAATAAAAATTTAGGTACAAAAGCAAAAAAAAAAATTTGTAGGAATTATTAATACGTAGGTAAAATAGTTAAAATGTATTTTAATTTATTTTTATTTCAGTGTCCTTCAAGTACAGAAGAATTGAAGAAATATGCAGATCAAATTGCATTAAAATGGCAATTCTCACATTGTCAAAAACATGGTATTTGAATGTAAATACACGCTGTTTGAGAGTGATCTCAGTTCTTCTGACATTGACGGAAGACTGGAGACTAGATCTCGAGTGCATGAATGAACATGTCCACTTGCGACACATGTAGTCTCGGCGACCAGTAACGACTTGTCTCCGAGAGTGCTCTCAGGTCCATATACATTTGTGAGTCTAGTCTTGAGACTGCTCTCGAGACTATTTTGTCTCAAGTGGACACTTAGCAATAGTTTGAAAAGAAAACCAGTTTTTAAAATTATGATTTGTTGTACTTTAAAGTCTCCTGTCCGCCTCTTTTTATTTGAATGCTACCATTTCATTTATATTTGTTTATGATTTCTCATGCTTTGTAACTCCGCTGACTCTTCGTTGTGACACGGATTTCGGAAATGAGTTTAATGCTATTCTGTCAGTTCTATTCTTAAACCATCAAGCGACCGAACATGACTTGAGACATCGAAACGCTTGAATTTTTTGAAATAAAAATGTAATCCAACACCTTTGGCGTCCGCCATATTGAATTTTAAATTAGATATACTACATTGTAGTGTCATCAGAATCAAAGCTGTGTGCAAAATTTCAAGTCAATTGGATTAAGGAAAGTAGTTCAAAATACAACACTAAAAATTGACGAATTTATTTTGAACATAATAAAACCATTGTCAAAAGAATAGTTTAGCGTGGGGTTGAAACCTTGTTCTTACATTCTGAAATGAAAAGGAGGTAAATATACAATAGTCAACGTGAACGCCATCATAGTCTGTGGTTACTAGCGACAGGAATGAGTTACGGTAGCTTGAAAAAGTGACGACATGAATCAGAAGAAACTTTGCGAAACAGTGAATGTTAGTAGCATGAACAAGCTATATACGAAGTATGAGTATAATTAGTGGAAGATTCACGAGTGAACTGATCGCATAGCTAATTCCAAATCCCAATAATAATAAAAATAATAATTATAAAGATAAAATTACTAAAGAATACTTTAGGAGGCTCAGAATGATTTTGGGAACAGCATTAAAGAGCAAAAGCAAGATTTTGTCATTGAGAAGCTTCGCCGTACCATTACTGGAGAACAGTTTTGGCATAGTAGGATGGACGAAGGAGGAAATCAAGGCGTTGTTAAAATAACCTGAAAAACAGAACCTTCTTGTTGATTGATGTAACAGCGCCAACTAATAGAAATTTAGCGCAGAAAAAAGTAGAAAAGCTGCTGAAATACAAAAAATTTGGCTGTCGAAGTTAGTAGGATGTGGGGGTTAAAACAAAGATTATCCCTGTAATTGCAGGTTCGCTTGGTGCGCTATCTGTAAATTTAAAGAAGCATTTAGATCCCATCCCAGGTATACCAAGAGAAAGGGAAATACATGAGATCGCTCATGATTGGAACAGTCAACATTGTGTCTTATCCTCTTGAGCGGGTGGCAACCTGGGATTAGAAATTTCAACCAGCTAGCTGTGAAGTGAACATCACTACATAATAATAATAATAATAATAATAATATACGATAAAGGTTGTTGAGTATTTGGGTCATAAACAATTAAACACTATACTGTCAACTTTTCGGAAATTTATTTGCCATTCTTCGGGGCTGTATATTAGCACCGTTTTATCTTCATTCATAACTTATGCATACACATTACCATGCAACGTAGACATAACTCACGCATAAATATTATCACTCAATGTCCATCACCCATCCATCAACTCAATTGATGTTGGGATGAGTAGACGCTCCGATCGGTTTGATCCCAGGGTTGATCCAGTACTCATTTTACAACAGGTTGAGTAGGGAGTCACACTGGATGTTGAGTGTGATTAAAAATTCCACACCTCACTGGAGATCCTAACTCCGGTCATCCAGCCAGCAGTTCAGTTCACTGAGCCACTCTGATTCCACGGAATGGGGTGTGTACATAAAAGATAAAATGTTATCATTGAATTTCATGGAATTTGTTTTTGTTCAGACTATCCTCAGGAAGTGGAGGTGAAGAGCAGCAGTCCGGTGGAACGCCACAGTGCTGGGGACGAGAGTGAGGATGATTCGAGGACGGCTTCTCCTCCTGAAGGAGACTCGGGAGGCAGCTCGCCTTACGAGACTGAAGCTCTCCGCTCCTGCGTGGGTGTCGTGACGCCACCCAGCAGGCATTCAGCGCTCTGCTTGTCACCCACTCAGGTACTCAAGCTCTGGCACCTGAAAATTGGATAGAGACTCACTCGAACACAGGTTTTATTTTTGAGGATATTTATGAAAAATTGAAGTTATTTAATTATGTTACGTTGAATGAAAATGAGAGACGTGGCCGGGGTTCGAACCCGGGACCT